>JAALXK010000157.1:0-50577 GCA_012977745.1 Fusarium anguioides | reverse complement strand
AGAAACTAGGTAGTTATTTGTAGTATCTTTAAGGACAAAATAAGTTATCAGCTGAATGAATACTATTTATTTTCTGTACTAGAATTCAGATTCAATTATTCCTTGGGTTGGGTATCCTGGTATTAAGTCTGTGGGTATAATGTTAGTATGCTACTTATGAAGAATAAATATAAAGTTCGTAATATAGCCTAACGGGATACTGTATGCCGTGGTAAATAAAATTTAAGTACATGTTTTACAAAAGCACAGGACTAAGAAAAACATAAAAATAGTAAGTAGTTACTGAGATTATATATAAAAAAAAATTAAGAAAAAAGAAAGATTAAATATATCATGTAATGAACTGCAGCCTGAATACCTTTCCTACTAAGTATGTTTGGTCTTACTTGAGTGTAGGGTAGTCAAGACGACAGCCAATTAGAAGGCGCAAAGCTCCCTAGAAACGCGGATTAACTATTAAAACGAGCATCGACTTGTGAATACTATCCAACAGTCATAAGTAAAAGATCGCCGTGAGGCTGGTGCTGCCTTCCTGCTCTTAGCACGGCCGGGCCACACCTTAAGTGGGGCGGTCTGTTGAAATGAGCTCTAAGTGGATAAGCTTGGAAAAAGTTAACCAAAGGCAAGCCAGAAAAAAAGAGACAAGAAAAAGAGCAGGGGCAGATTAATGACGCTAACAGGCAAGAGGGAAATTAAGCGAGCGCAACGAAAGAAACCGTTGGCCGTGCTTTCCAAAGCCGCGCCGCGTGTATAAAAATACAACCACTCACTTATAGAAGACCCGGCCTGCCCTCCACCCCGATTTTCCCAGCTGGCCACCCGGAACCACAGCAGCAGCAGCAAGCTTGCGCAAGCGGTAGGAGCAAATCAACCCGCCCGCGACCAGGCAATCGCAAGCTTTCAGTACAACAACAAACTTAAGCTGCACCCACTTTTATTTACTTATCTTTTTCATTATACCCGGTCGATTTCCCCCTTATTAAATTGACTGGCGTTATATACGACCAGCACGACAATCGGGACACTTGGCCATCCAATCCAGTTCAAGTCATCTTGACCCCATCATCTCCATCCCCGGGCCTTTTTAAGCACCCTGCAACCCGGCCAACCAGAATCATTTGAAGACTCAAAACTGCCGGTCGTCCATCGTCACGACTGATCGGCTACGTCTCATTGCAGCGTATCTCTCTGCATAACATCACCACATCCACTCTAATCTGACTTTAAGTGCCGATGCTGCATGCAGTCTAGACAGGGGGATTGGGATCTCTTCTACCAGTTCGATTAGGCCGGGACCTTCGGCAAGCAAGCAAGCAAGCAACATCTCGATTCTGCAGTTGACAGCTTTTGTTGTAAACTCATTCACCGTGGTGTGCATTTGGCCCTGAAGGCTTAACGCCGCTATTCTCTTTTATCACCAACTCACTCGGTAAGTGATTCAACGCAATGCATTTCATCCAAACACTTTTCCCCTTTTTAAACTACATCTTATGATCCCTTTATATGGTTTCCCCCACACTGCGTCATGCATACATGATTCGCTGCCTTTTTAACCTTTTATTTTATAAGTCGCTTTCCTTTCTCAAGTCATTTTTCTCTCTCTTTGTCATCCTTCCTTTTTCAATACCCACCACTTCATATCAAATCGAGAGCAGTTCTCTTTGAACCAAATTCCCTTGCACTCTCTACCGTGTCTTGTGTCTTCGGTGTTGGCTACCGGATGCATGCATCTCACTCCCGACGACCCACTATATCCCGTCGCGTCGCGCTACACGATCCCGCCGCGCCGGATACTATATTGGCACGACGTCCATGCCACCAGCCTGCGTTGATGGCCTGAATCTTTCTTGTATAAGGAACCCCCCAAAACTAACAAATACGATGCAGCGATCGAGATGTTATGATACGAGTTTAATATTACACCCAACTAATACACACAATGGCTTCAAGGTAAAGTTTCCCTTGTTGTCACTTAGACTGTTCTGAAATGCTAACATTCTTTAGACTCGACAGATTAGTCACGTAAGTCTACCCGACTTCCTGGTATCGAAAGCAGAAGAGCATAAAATACTCAACCCATGAAATTTGGGTAATGAGGTGTCTCAAAGCACCGTTTGGCTCTTCCAGCTTCGCTTCACCTGTGTTACATGAGACAAAAGCTGACAGATATATAGCATCCTCGAAACGGGGAGCACGAGACTAATTCGTGATACTGCTGTTAATCAGCTTGCTGATTGGCAAAAGCAACATCCCGATGAATTGTTTAACCTCCTTTCCCGTGTCGTGCCCTATCTAAGACATAAAGAATGGGAGACAAGGAGAACCGCTGCTTCCGCCATTGGCAAAATCGTGGAGCACGCCCCTATTTATGACCCAAACTCTGAAGATGCCCCTGAGGAGGCAAAGAAAGAGGAGGCAAAGGAGGAGCCCGCTCCTGAAAACGGACACATCAAGAAGGAGGAGGAAGATGACACAAAATCTATGCCTTCTGACGATGGACTCTTCAAGCTGGACTCTCTCAACGTTGAGATGATTCTCAAATATGGCAAAGAATTGCTACGTGGAGGTGGTATCGAGTATGGACTGGCGGCACTTGACCCACAAGCGCGACTTACACACCAAAAGAAGACACTCAATGGGCGGCTAGGCTTACTCGGAAGGAAGTATGAGGACGAGGAGATTGCCTATACAGGTGGCGACAACCATGCAGCTCCAATGACGCCGATGGACACCACAAACGGCCACGGACACGGCCGTACTGATGGAGCTGGTGCGCAGCCACATGCACCTGAAGAATCCCAATTGAGTTCTCGGCAGCTCAATGTGTTGAAACGAAAACGCAAAAGAGAGGCGATGAAAGCATCCCAAGGGAAGGGAGGATTTGGGGATCTTTCTGTCAGACGTTCGATGACATCGGGTTCGGATAATCTCGGTGACGACACACCCATGCCAGACGGAGAGGCTAAGAAGAACACCAAAGTCAACGACTATTTCAATCTCGATCGCCCCACCGATGTTGACGAGGACACTAAGGTTGTGAGCGAATTCAAAGGGCCCGTGATCCCCATCAAATCTGAGCTAGAAGCAGAGGAGACTATGGAAGGCGCTGAGTGGCCGTACGACCGATTGTGCGACTTTTTGAAAGTGGACTTATTCGACGCTTCCTGGGAAACTCGACACGGAGCTGCTATGGGCTTGCGCGAAGTTATCCGAGTGCATGGCGGAGGTGCTGGAAGACTACGCAACAAAACAAGAGCGGAGAATGATGTCCTAAACCAGAAATGGCTTGACGACATGGCCTGCCGTTTGTGCTGTGTGCTGATGCTTGATCGCTTCACCGACTACAGCTCTGATACCTCCGTGGCACCAATTCGCGAGACAATTGGACAGTCCCTTGGATCCGTTCTGAAGCATCTACCCTCATCCTCTGTTTACGACACATTCAAAATTCTTTACAGGATGGTGATGCAAGAAGATCTCAAGCTTGAGCGGCCGGTCTGGTCGGTATGCCATGGCGGCATGATTGGTTTGAGATATGTCGTTGCGGTCAGAAAAGATCTCCTTCTCCAGGACAGTGACATGATTGATGGTATCATCAAGACCGTGATGAAGGGCCTTGGCGATATGGATGATGATGTACGATCCGTCAGTGCTGCGACGTTGATTCCTATGGCGAAGGAATTTGTCACATTACGACCCGCTCAACTAGAGGGACTTGTCAATATAATCTGGGAAAGTCTCTCTAATCTCGGTGATGATCTGAGCGCCAGTACTGGCCGCATTATGGATCTCCTCGCTACGCTCTGCGGCTTCCCCGAGGTCCTTGAGGCAATGAAGGCATCGGCTGCTCAAGACGAGGAACGGTCATTCACTCTACTTGTCCCCAGACTCTATCCCTTCTTGCGCCATACCATTACGTCAGTACGCGTGGCTGTCTTGAAGGCGCTGTCGACTTTCGCCAAACTTGATGCAGAGACCTCTCAGGGTTGGCTCAAGGGTAGAATTCTTCGATTGATCTTCCAGAACATTCTTGTCGAAAGAGACAGAGACGCCTTAAACATGTCTTTGGACTTGTGGACCTCGTTGGTCGAGTCTCTGGCTAGCAAGCCTGATGTCCTTGCTGATGAGTTTGCTGCTCATATCGATCCTATGATGCAACTAACTTTGCACCCAATTGGTGTTTCGAGAAACCCAATTCCGATGAATGCCTCCCTGTTCCAAAAGCCATCTGGTGGCACGTATAGTATGCCCGGAGCTCCCCAGCACACACCCCGCAAACCGTCTTCACCTGACGGTTCTGATCGTGCCCCCAAACGTCGGCGAAAGTCCACCAAGGTCGATGATACCCCCACGACCAGCCTCACTCACGACGTCGATGGCCACATGATGCAAGGCGATGTGGATCTTGTTGGCATGGATATCTTGATCCGCTCTCGCGTTTCAGCTGCTAAAGCAATGGGCTTCATCATGTCTCGAGTCCCTGTCTCGAGCTTGGACGATTACGATGCATTATTGATTCCTGGCCTAGGATCGGCATTTTCATCCAGCCAGATGACTGCCTGTGTAATCATCGATGAGTATGCAATCAACAGTAAACAACTGGGTGATCCTCCTCGCTACTTGGAGAATCTCCAGCGCATCATTGACTCAGAACGGCCGGCCGCTTACAGGGATCTTGTCAACTTCATCCAGCGAGTCAGGACGCAATGTCAGCAATTGATACATCTCTTCAGAGATCATGGTAAGGTTTCACACAGCAAGCTTCCGATTTTACCTGTTGTGGTCCAAGGAGAAGCTGAAGCTGGCCCGAGTGCATTTTCTATCACGACTGCAGAGAAGTGCATCGGTGATGACTACGAGAAGCTGAAGAAGGCCATGCCCCCTGGTCAACGCCTGATTGCGAGTCAACAGCTGTCTGACGCTCGCGACATGACTATCTTGGCAATTGAAGAAGCCAAAGCTGTGAAGGCAGCCCGTGACATTCGTGTCAGAGCAGCAGCGGCATGTGCCATTGTTGGCATGAAGGCACTTCCAAAGAAGCCTAGTCCACTGATCAAGGGTATCATGGATTCTGTCAAGACAGAAGAGAACCAGCAACTCCAAGTCCGGTCAGCCGACACTATTGCAAGACTTGTACAGTTGTTCACTGAGAAAGGCCGAAAGGGACCAGCCGACAAAGTGGTATCCAACTTGGTCAAATTCTCATGTGTCGAAGTTGCGGAAACTCCCGAATTCCCAGTTCACGCTAGGAAGACTGATTGTGTCTTGTCAATGCAGAAGGAGGAAGACCGTGTCGACCACCCAGACGCTGCCAAATGGGCCCGTGAAGCCAAGGCCGCGCGCATTACTCGACGAGGTGCTAAGGAGGCACTCGAGATTCTTTCTAGAACGTATGGCGCCAACCTGCTCGAAACCGTCCCCAGCCTCCGCACCTTCATGGAAGAGCCTCTTGTCCGGGCCTTCTCTTCTGATGGCTTACCTGCAGAGGCCAAGGACCCTGAACAGACCTTTGGACAGGAGATCGTTGATGCAATGTCTGTTATCCGCACGATGACACCGACACTTGATAAGGCACTACAACCTTTTATCATACACATGATGCCCCTTGTTATCAAAGCTCTGCACTCGGAGCTCTCAGTCTTCCGATACATGGCAGCTAAGTGCATGGCCACGATTTGCAGTGTCATGACCGTAGAAGGCATGACTGCACTCGTTGAAAAGGTCCTTCCATCGATCAACAACCCTGTTGATCTCAACTTCCGACAAGGTGCGATCGAAGTCATTTACCATCTGATTGCTGTCATGGGGGATGCTATCCTGCCCTATGTCATTTTCTTGATTGTGCCCGTTCTGGGACGAATGAGCGATTCTGACAATGAGATTCGCCTAATCGCAACAACATCTTTCGCTACACTGGTCAAACTTGTCCCTCTCGAGGCTGGAATCCCAGACCCGCCTGGTTTGTCCGAGGAGTTGCTCAAGGGACGAGATCGTGAGAGAACATTCATTGCCCAACTTTTGGACCCGAAGAAGGTGGAGCAATTCCAAATTCCCGTGGCCATCAAGGCTGAGCTACGATCTTACCAACAAGAAGGTGTCAATTGGCTCAATTTCCTCAACAAGTATCACCTTCATGGCATTCTTTGTGACGATATGGGTCTTGGCAAGACCCTACAGACCCTCTGTATCGTAGCAAGCGATCACCACCAGCGCGCCGAAGAGTTTGCTAAGACACAGGCACCGGATGTCCGCAGGCTGCCTTCACTGATTGTCTGCCCACCCACGCTTTCAGGCCATTGGCAACAAGAAATCAAGACATATGCACCATTTTTGAGCGTGACCGCGTATGTCGGACCGCCAGCGGAGAGAAAGGCCATGAAGGACAGGCTTGGTGAGACAGATATTGTGGTCACGTCTTACGATGTATGTCGTAACGATGCAGAAGTCCTCAATAAGCATAGTTGGAACTATGTTGTGTTGGACGAAGGTCATCTGATCAAGAACCCTAAAGCCAAGATCACTCAAGCAGTCAAGAGGCTAGCGAGTAATCATCGCCTTATTCTCACAGGTACCCCCATCCAGAACAACGTTCTGGAACTCTGGTCTCTGTTTGACTTCTTGATGCCTGGCTTCTTGGGTGCCGAGAGGGTCTTCTTGGATCGGTTTGCAAAACCTATTGCAGCGAGTCGATTTAGTAAAGCATCGTCGAAGGAACAGGAAGCTGGTGCTCTGGCCATTGAAGCACTCCACAAACAGGTACTGCCCTTCTTGCTGCGACGTCTCAAGGAGGAGGTCTTGAACGACCTCCCACCAAAGATCTTACAGAACTACTATTGCGACCTGAGCGACCTGCAGCAAAAGCTCTTTGAGGACTTCACTAAGAAACAAGGCAAGAAGATCCAGGCGGAAGCGGGTCGGGAAGACAAGGAGGCCAAACAACACATCTTCCAAGCGTTACAGTACATGCGAAAACTGTGCAACTCGCCTGCCATGGTCATGAAACCAGGCAGCACTCTTTACGATGAGACACAGAAGATTCTTGCTAAACAAGGAACCTCAATTGAGGACGCTCAACATGCACCCAAGCTGACCGCTTTGAGAGATCTCTTGGTGGATTGTGGTATTGGTGTTGAAGGCACTGATACAAACGACCCTCTTTACCAGCCTATCAAACCTCACCGTGCGCTCATTTTCTGTCAAATGAAGGAAATGCTTGATATGGTGCAAAACAAGGTTCTAAAGGAGTTGTTGCCTTCAGTATCTCACCTTCGACTCGATGGCTCTGTCGAAGCCAACAAGCGACAAGACATTGTCAACAAGTTCAACAGCGATCCTTCGTACGATGTGCTTTTGTTGACAACAAGCGTCGGAGGCCTTGGATTGAATTTGACAGGAGCCGATACCGTTATCTTCGTGGAGCATGATTGGAATCCCCAGAAGGATCTACAGGCCATGGACCGAGCCCATCGTATCGGCCAAAAGAAGGTAGTCAATGTGTACCGTCTTATTACTCGCGGAACTCTGGAAGAGAAGATTCTGAATCTTCAGCGTTTCAAGATCGACGTCGCATCGACTGTTGTGAATCAACAGAATGCTGGCCTCTCAACAATGGACACAGATCAGATTCTGGATCTATTCAATGTTGGAGACGCGGCACCTAACTTGTTGGCCGACAAGGAGAAGAACAATATCGAAGGAAGAGAAGAAGATATGGTTGATATTGAAACGGGCGATGTGCGCGCGCCAGGCAAGAAGGCATGGCTGGATGATTTGGGAGAACTCTGGGATAACAAGCAGTACGAGGAGAGTTTTGACCTGGACGACTTCATGAAGACGATGTCGTAAGCGGACCGGACGATTGCTTAAGACTTGCTGAGAACCATGGAGAAGGAAGAATTGAATTATCTCATTTTTATTTTTGGTCGAGACGGGAGCATGCTAGATTAAGGAAGGTGTTTTGGAAGCCCGTCAATAAGTTTGTGTACAACAGCCTAGATCATATTCCATCGGATAGTACATTTAGCGAAGGCGTACTTTTTGCTTATGGAGTAGCTACTTATGGAGGGGAAACTCGAAGGAGGATTACGGAACCGCGAAATCTTCTATCCGTTCGATAACGTGTCTATGTTCTTAAATCTTTTGCTCGTTATGATTTGACTTTAAGATGATGATGATGATGATGATGATGATGATGATGATGATGATGATGATGGTGCTGTGGCTGGTGTTGAGTGTTTAGGCAGCCAGCCACGTTCTGCCACAATACTGGTACCGTGGTGGGGTAGTGACTGCACCACCCCGCCATCATGGCAGAGCTCTCAAGCAAGGTCTCGAAGCTTCCATTCTAAAGACCTTCCTCTTAAATCGAACCCTAAACCTTTAACCTTTTTGACGACTCGAACAGAGAGTAGCCAAAATGCCTGTCGATTATAGTAAATGGGACGCCCTGGAGCTCAGTGACGACTCGGACATTGAAGTGCACCCCAATGTCGACAAGAGATCATTCATCCGTGCGAAGCAGAACCAGATTCACCAGGAGCGACAGCACCGAAAGCTACAGATCGAAACCTACAAGTATGAACGCATCGTCAACGATGGCTTGATTAAGCGTATCTCAGGGCTGCTGGCGTCGCTGCGAGCCCATGCAACAGAGGCTGCGAGCCGAAACCCCGCAGAAGTTGCCTTCCAGGCTGTCATGGAGTCAGCTGGAAATCCCAAAGATGACAAACCGCCTCCACCGCCCGAGGGTGTCCATACTCAGGAGAAGGAGCAGCCATCGTATACAAAGATGATGGCCACTCTCCTGGACCAAGTCAACAAGGCTTTGGAAGAGAACAAGCCGGAGAATAGATATGAGGCTATGATTGCTGAGATTCAGACACATGAGGATAAAGTCACGGACCTGCAGAAAGAGCTGTTAACTAAGCTGGCGGAATTGGAGAAAGAGGAAAGCCGAAAGATCACCAGCGAGGGTATTCACACTGGTTTTGACAGTTCGCACGTCGCCAAGTCAAAGCCTGAAGACAAGAAGGAGTCTACACAGGTGGAGCTGTTGAACCCTAGCTTCGCTGGAGCCTCGTCGAGCTCGGGATCTGGAAGCCAGGAAGTCAAGGTGGACGATGACGCCGACATTGAATCCTCACCAGCTGGAAAGAAATTTGGTACCATCAAAGCAAATGACTACGCAGCCAGTCTTCAATTCTTGTCTCAGAATCCCCAACTGCTAGTTGAGAGGGAGACTGATGGTCTCTTGGTCCAGGCCTTTGATGCCGCTCTGGAAAACAAGGATGAGCTTTCGCGACAATTGGTGCACCAAGCTCTCCTTCTGCAGTACTGCCGGGCTCTTGGAAAGGATGGCGTTGGGCTTTTCTTCAAACGTATCACGACCAAGGGACACCAAGCACAGGACGTATTCTACAAGGATGTGCAAGAGACATACATGAAGATCCGGACCCGTTCCAGGGAGATTCTAGCCGAGCGAGCCAAGGAAGGCCAAACGGAAGGTGTTGAGCAAATCCAACTGCACGCTGTGGAGCCTGGGACTGTCATCAATATCAAGGTGCCTGCAGCGGACAGCGAGGACCCTGAGGAGCAGGAAGCACGAGAGATATTCGAGACCTTCACACCTGAAATGCGCAAGGCTCTGGAGACAGGTAACCTGGACGAGGTTAACAAGGTGCTGGGCGAGATGGAGATAGACGAGGCTGAGGAACTCGTGGGTCTCTTTGGCGAGGTAAGTTGCTAGCATAATCAACGATCGCAGACAAGGTTATTCGTAACACGTGGGCTAACAAATTGGTTGACAGGCCAACATTCTGAGTTTGGAGGAGCAGATTATTGATGCCACAACAGAGGAGGGTAAGAAGCAGCTGAAGGATATTGAAGCGGCGGCTTCCGCAGAGAAGAAGGAAGAATATGGAGATCCTGAGTAAGCCAGATGCATATGATAGGGAGGCAATCAATGGATAAGAAGAATCGATTGTTTGACTACGAAGGTATCCAGTATCAGGATAGGAAAAATGCTACGAATGTGCATCGGATTTCTTTTCTTTTTCTTTTCTTTCTCTTTTGAAAACTGGCTAAGAAAAGAACATAATCTCTTAGTGGCGAATACAAATTTGTTAATCCTCGTGTCGGCACAACAAGATCTTGTACGTGGTCCGTGGTCTAGACCTCGATTATTCGTGATATGGTCAAGATTTTGAGCCGCCAAGTCAATTCTAACAGTAGAGGTCAGCGATCATTAGGCAAGCAAGTGAAGTGGGTGACATGGCATACTTACATAAAAAGGATAAAAATAGAAACTGTGCCCCTCCAAAACCGTTTTTATGCTCAGCCTCCCGCCGCCATCACCACCTGAGTCCTGAGATCGTCACAAGGCATGGCTGGTGATCATCACAGATATGCATAAGAGGATGGATATTGATAATATGACGATATGTATGTCAAGGAAGAATTGTGAAGACATTCTTTTTTGCTAGATAGAATTAATTGTAAAAGGGGGTTAAGATTGAAGACAAGGGATTTAAATTTGAGTAGACAAACGAGATTCATCAATACCTTTGGTGGTGGCGAGGCGTTTTTGATAGTTACTTGGGTACGTACGGAATGTGGATGGAGGGTAAATGTTTTCAGCCTCTTGACTATTTGCTTGGCGTCTTGGAATAAGTCATTGACCTACATACGGGTATGATGTATCGCCGCTACCGTATTGTAAAACGTGGTGGTTGTAGTCGTGTGTAAAGTGATGGTTGGGTTCAGGTATCTATGTCGATCTGTTTTGTTAATGCTGGGCATGACGCGTATGATAGAGCATAAGACTTCAATCTATTTGCTTTGACAGAGATAGATGTATGTCTGACAGTGAGGAATCTCAAATCATATCTCAAACGCTTGTCAAGCAAAACTCTATTTACGACACTATCGAGAAAAAAAACCATATTCTTAGTCTTGTCTCGTAGACGTTTGAAGTGTAACACAACACCATGGAAAGCCCATCTCCACTGCTGACGTCTCAAGGGGCGCAGCATCGGCCACCCGAGACCAGGCCCGGCTGCCTTGTCTGCTTGTCTTGGCTTTTCTCTCGTTTGACGATCACTCCGGCGCCCAAGTCAGTGGATCTTCAGGGTCTTGGGCTGTTTTGGTTCGCTATCTTCAAGCCCCCCAGCCTCTAAAAAATTGGACCGGGGCGACGTCAGCTTGTAAAAGCACGGACAATATCCATCCACCCATCTTCATCCATCCCCTGAGGTGCATATGCCCACGGGACCTCCACTCTAAGCATCCCAGCCTACTTGATTGTTCGATGCTTTTTCTTTGTTTCATAGTTTATTAATCCCATCCTTTCTTATATAGATTTTGTTTCCTGTCTCTTATTTACTCTCTGTATTCTCATCTTTCCCTTGTTTTCCATCTCAACGATACATAACATCACCTGGGCTTTCGATAAACCGTCTAGACATATATCAGAAATCCATCAATATGTTTCATACTTCACTTCGCTCCGTCGTTGCCGGAGTCCTCGCTGCTACTTCAGCAGTCTACGCTCTTCCCCAATCAAACTCTGGGTCTGGGTCTGGGTCTTCAACAGCATGCAACAACTCTCCGGATCTATGCAACCGCAACTACAACAACATCACACATATGGGCGCTCACGGAAGCTCTTTTCTAAGAGATGGCAACAAGGGACTTGCCGCCGCAGGTAACCAGAACTTCAACGCTACGGATGCCCTCGACGCTGGTCTTCGTCTGCTCCAGGCTCAAGTACACAAGGAGAATGATACCCTTCGCCTGTGCCACACTTCGTGCGATATTCTTGACGCCGGCCCGCTTGAGGACTGGTTGGCCAGAATCAACGTCTGGATGAACGCGAACAAGAACGAGGTCGTCACTCTTCTGCTCGTTAACTCTGATAATGCCAAGCCTGCTGAGTTTGGAGAGGCTATCAACGGCTCTGGTATTGCTGACCTGGCTTATGCACCCACCAGCCAGGAAGCTACTAAGGAGTGGCCAACCCTCAAGTCCATGATTGGTAATAGTACGCGTCTCGTTACATTCGTCACCAACATCGATGCTACAACCGAATATCCTTACCTGATGCCCGAGTTCAACTACGTCTTTGAGACAGCTTTCGAGGTTCCTACTCTTACTGGCTTCAACTGCACCGTCAACCGCCCTTCAAAGATCAAGGATGCTTCTTCGGCCTTGTCGAGCGGGTACATGAGTCTTGTCAACCACTTCAAATACCAGAGCCTTGCAGCTAACACCGATCTGTTCGTTCCTGACACTGAGAACATCGAAACCGTCAACAGTGACGGTACAAGCCAGGATGGCGAGCTGGGCAAGCACCTTCAGCAATGCCGACAGCAGTGGAGTACTGCTCCTAACTTTGTTCTCGTCGACATGTTCGAGAAGGGTCAGGTTCTTGCTGCGACAGACAAGATGAACGGTATCTCTAACCCTACTGGACGTGAGAAGGTCTCGGACTCTTCCATCGGCAGCACCACTGACAGACAACTCGGCATGGTATCCCTAACTGCCTTTGTCGCTGCCGCTGTGCTGTTAGTATAGGCATAGAATGCTTATGGGCGGGCATTCCAACACAATTCCTTTTGTTTTCACTCTTCGATACACATTCCACCATTCCCTATACAGGTTTGATACGACCTGCCGTTTAATCCGGGTTGGTCAAATATATGGGCATACAGCGAGGCGTTTGGGAAAGCAGGCTTGCGTTTTCATAAATTGAATTTGAGGACAAGCATGGGGCTACTACACATTACCTAGCATAGACTTGGAAAGATTGGCCCACTAGATGGGTGTTATACCCTCATCTTGAAGATAGACTCTCGAATAGAATGGCACAGAGATGCCTCATTGAGCAATTATGCTGTCCCAATCGTGAAATATCTTGTTTTTTTAATAATGATAACTCAAGTAATCCACTGTCAGCAACATTGTCAGTAATTTGAGCATCATGAAGTCGTTGATGGCTGTGACGTTGACTCAGCCAATTGGCAGCCAATTTGACTCCTCTAACCTCAAGACCCATAGTCCTCCTAATTCTCAACCACGTATCATCACTTGCCCGACCAAAACACCCGGCACTTTTCAAAATGGACTACTCAAGCATCGCTCCTCCAGAGTCGTGTTATGTCGACTTTTGCCTTCTCCCTGTTAGTTCCGAGGAGATGCCCCTTGAGGCGTTTATACAGCAAGCGGGCTGATACTAACTTGGAGCAGATCGGAACGGGAACTGTCTCTGTTGCAGAGGATATTGCAGAGGTACAGAAAGTTCTCAAGGCGAGTGGATTGAAGTACACTCTTCACTCAGCTGGTACCACAGTCGGTGCGTCATTTCTCTCAACCTGTTATATCCGACTCACAGATGAGACGGTGGTGTGCTAATCCGATATTCCATAGAGGGCTCCTGGGACGAGGTCATGACGGCTGTAGGAAAGGCTCATGCAGTTGTGCATCGTCGCGGCGTCGTGAGGATTCAGTCATCCATGAGAGTTGGAAGCCGGTGAGTTTGTATCCCTTATTTTTCCTATGACCACTCGATATCTGATGAGAATATACTGATCACGGACCTTCAAAGAACGGACAAGAAGCAGACGGCCGAGGATAAGGTCAAGAGGGTGGAAAATATTCTGGCCGAGGGCGATTCTAAGTAAGCATGCCGCCAACCTTTGAAACGGACGAGGAGAGATGAGGATGGGCTACGTACTATATCTATGCTACGGATAGAGAGTCGGTATCCATTCCTGTCCCTCGCCTTCTACAGCTCATAAAGTTCCGGTTACCTTGCTGCACAAACCGTCATGTCTTCTGCCACTTGGCCTAGAAGATTTCCTTAATTTTGAGGAGTATAAGATGTAGTAGGGTTTATCATAGCTTATGGCGCTCCAGCTACAAGGCCTCGTAGGTACCTACTTCTTAGCAAACACTTTCACCTCCCGTTGAGTTGTTACAGAGTTTTACAAACCACCTATGGTGTTTCTTGAAGCTTAATATTAATTCAGGTCAGGCATTCACTTACTCCGGTATGGGAAATCTAATGAGCTAGGTATTTATATGAAGACTACAAGTACTTGCCCGAATACTGAAGAAAAAAAAAGAGAAAAAAAAGAAAGGAAGAAAAAAACACCTATATTTTCAGTCACATATAATGTATATTTATTTCATTGTAAAACTACCCAAGGTTACAGCAATTGAGTTCAGATGCCTTTTACAGCTTAGCTTCAAGATGCCATCAATTGGCTCGTCTCCACCTTGCCAAGCTGGGTAAGCTCTCCGCATCAATCAATCACCCACGTCCCATTGTTAACCCATTTCTTTGCCTCCTTACGCCGTGGCCTCTTCTTCTCACCTCTTCAACCACGACCTCTCAATCCCCGTGCTGAACCTTTGAAGATGGCTTCTTTCTTAAAGAACGCCTTTGGAGGTGCAAAGGCTCCTGAGCCTGCGAGTCCAGACTCTGGTAAGTTTCCCTCATGATCATGCGCAATATTAATATGGTGACGCGCAAAGAGGGGAATTACAATTAGAATCGGAATTGGACATCATGACTGACACGCGACCTCATCAACCAGACTTTGCAGACTTCGCCGAAGCCCCCAGTCCAGCTCCTGAAGCCGCTACTCAGGATGCGACAGCTGGAAGTGCTGCCGCTGCCGCCACGGCTGTTCCATACACAAAGTGGTACAACATCCACGAGCGTCACTCTCTCTCCGAGTTTAAGCTCGAGGGCATCATCCTCGTCATCTCGAGTGTCATCTTCCTTTTTCATATGATTGGTGCTCGTCGCAATCGCTCGAGGGCCAAGGCTTGGATTCGTGCTCATGCTCCCGTTCTCCGAAAGGAATATGCTCTCGTTGGGTTTGGTGGCGTCCCCACTATGGATAATGAAGATGTCAAGCCCGATACCCTCATCAAGGAGAAGTCCCTCTTTGAGTTTGCGACCTACGCTACTGGCCGACAGAACACGGCCTTCACCGACGTCAAGCTTACTCTGACCAAGAAGTTCAACCCCATTGTCAATGGCTTCGAGCATGTTGCCAGCTTCTTCGTCGAGTCTGTTGAAGCCCCCAAGGATGCTGTCGAGGTCCTGACCTACCCCTTCGACGGCAAGGAGAGCCTCACCGTTCCCTCTGTTCCCGGTGCTGTCGAAATCCGTGCCAAGGATGCTAAGAGCACCTACGATGGTTTCGTCTGGGGTATTGTTCACAAGGATGTCATGCGCCGAGTTCGCGACGACCGTTATGATGTCTCTCTCACTTTCACCAAGGATCACCCCAAGCTTCCCGCTTGGCTCACTGTCATGAGTGAGAGCGCCGAGATTACCGACACCCTTCTTACTCCTGAGCTCATTGCCGCTGTTCAATCTGCCGGCGACCTCTTCGAGTATATGATCGTCTCTGACCAACCTGTTGACAAGCCTGCCACCCTTGAGGAGACCACCCCTCGCAAGCGTCTCTTCCTCAAGTACGCCATGCCTTCTAGCGGCAACTACGACACCCTTCTGCCTCTCTTCTCGCACTACCTCCAGCTTCCTGACGTCCTTGCTAAGGTTGCTCACTTCCGTCCTGAGGTTTCCAAGAAGGTCCGCGCCACCCGTGAGCATGCTATTAGCGAGCTCAAGAAGACCGCCGAGAGCCAGCGCCAAGAGGAGCTTAATCTTGAAAAGGAGAAGGCTCGCAAGGCCAAGCGTGATGCTGAACTCAAGGGTCTCGATGCCAAGGCGCAAAAGCGATACCTCGAGAAGGAGAGGGAGAAGGAGATGCGCAAGTCTCAGAAGCGACAGACACAGCGTGCTTAAGGCTACTGGTTCTTTAATGTGCATGGCTTTGTTTGGTGCAAGCAGTGGAAAAAAATATATATTATTTATTGCCATTGCTGTGTAGTGTAAAGTTTTGGAGTCTGTATGAGTAGTCTATTTATCAGCCTAATCTATGATGATGCTTGCCTTATCGCCATAAAAGTCTTCAATCTCTTTCCGTTGATTATCAATGAGATATGACACTGGGGTTTCAATAGCACCAATGTTTAGATGGATATAATGGCATGTATTTCACTTTTGGATATGTGGTCTCGTCGTGCTAACGACTTTTTCGGTTTATCCTTATCCCCCTTGCTTTAGCTTTGCCAATACGGAGTGCCATTCAACACCTCAAAGCCTTTTTATACCCCATCAAAGCTCCTGCAATGGACTCCATCCTAGGCACTCTGAAAGCCGATGAGTTTTAGATTGGATATAGACTCTTTGAGAAACTGAGAAAAGAAAAAATGCAATTCGTACATTCTCAACTTTTGAAGCAGCTGGGTATATATATGCGCCCGCCGTTGGATCTCCCGTTTTTCTCAACTGGATTAGCAAGCCATCCAGCTCTATAAGACGGTTGCATAAACCGGCAGGCTCGAGGACTTGAGTGAGGCAGCCTCCTGTCTCGTCAGGGCTGGCGAACCCAAGTCTTCTTGCTCGGACTTCATAATCCTGCTGCACTGGCGAGGTAGCAACCCTCTTACCATGCTCCCAGCAGAATCATGAACCTTGACGTAGAACTCTGACGACTTTCGATGGATTCAAGGAAATCCATACCCCCACCCAAGCCGTGCTTTCTCGGCATTTCAGCCGAGCGGTCACGTCGTTGGAACATGCCCAAGCGATCTGTGATATCCTCCCTTCCTCTTTCAAGAACATAAGGCGATCAACTTGAAAAAAGTGTGTGAGATTGTTCAGGGACCCATCCACATACCCCCGTTAGCTGTACCAGCCATACTGTCAGGACTTGGGCCAAAACCATATCCAAACAGTGTAGAAAACTCATCCATGACCTGGGGTACAGACGGGAAATTCGTATCCATTCCCACAAAGGGACTTGGAGCTTGCATCGCTGGCATGTTGGGCCGGGCATTTGTGCCTGCATTTCCTCTCCAGAATGTGTTTGGGTTTTGGGGTAGCGGCATTGAGGTCTCGGGCGATTCTTCTTGCCTGAAGTCCTGCACAGGCACGTCATTCTTCCACAGCAATTCCCACTTTTTGAACCGCGAGTAATCGGTTTCTCGGCCAGATGGATCAGCGGTGGCGTCAAGTCGTGAAATCGCACGTTCGAAAACTTCGATTAGAGAGGCTTCAGAACGGGCAGACTCGCCACCTGCTGACATTTCCTTGATCATGGCCATGCCAGTGCGTAGAGCATCTCGTAGTCTGTCTGTCTTCTTTTGCAAGCACTGAGTAATTATGACGAGTAGAGCAGCACGACAGGAGCTGAATTCTGTGTAGGATGCACGTGCGAGGCCAATAGTACTTTGGAGAAGATGGCACGTATCAATGATAGTCAACGCAGCCTCAACGCAATCAGCAACTAGAATCGAACGAGGATTGGACTTGTGTGGAGTGTTGGGCCGCTGATTGTTCGAATCAGCGGGTGAGCTTGATGTGCTTGCGTTACCGCGCACCACTTCGCGAGGTAAGATGAAGGGTCGTCCAGCATACATCCGCAAAAGACAATACTCTAGCTTGAGATGCGTATCTGCTCGTGTGATTGGATTCTGGGGGTTGACTTCTTCGTGAAAGGCGGTTTCGGGCAGTGCGTCCCACCATCTTCTAAGCTCCTCTTTCATATCGATGACTCGCTGCAAGCCTTCATTCATCTCGTGTTTTTGTGCAGTTCGAAGCACGGAGCTGTTGGAGATAGTTAGCGTGTGACTCTCAGAGGTGCAAAAAACATACATCTCATGCGCAATCTTTCCGAGGGCCTGATTTAACCGTAATGTTGCGAGCATGTGTGCAACGTTGGTGGGACTGGATGGCATGATGTCCGGTCGGTCAGTGGGCATCTCCGCATCCACATCCTTGCTTTGAATAGACAATGGTCGTCCGTGGTAGATGCCAACTCGCCTATACTATCGTTAGCCTCTGAATGCCAATCGCCGTACAGACAGACGAACTTCTCGGTTGTGTAAGCCGTCCACCAAACCCGATTCCTCGTTTCGCGAACGTAAGGGTCAAGTCCCTCAGCAGGCCACTTCCTGTGCATACCATTCTGGATGGCAAGCTTCACCGCAAGATTAAGATAAATGTACGACAAGCCTGAAGCATCAAGGGGTAGGGTATAGATGCCGATGAGAAGGATGGCTTGAACACTCTCAAGCGATGCAACAGTGATAACATCAGGAACAAGCTTACAGGCTTGCTGATAGAACATCACACCGATTGTATCTTCGGAAAAGGGGCTTGAGTCGTTCGACTTGCCGTGTGCATCTCTTCCTGTGATAGAATCCAGGTAGGCATACTGAGTACCAATTGCAAAAATGATCCAAATCATGCAGAGGGTTCCAACTTCGCGACGAGACAAAGCACCAGGATTCTGGTAAATTAAATCGATCTGCTCAGCGAGCCAACCGCGCTCAACGTAGAAGTAGTTGGTTTCGGCGTGCTTATAGAATGCTTGAACCAAAAACTCAGCAACATATCGAGGAGGGAGTGCAGAAAGTGATGCCTGAGTGTTGTTGGCGGACTGAAGCTCCTCGGCTCGATAATACTCTTTAAAACTCAGGGGACCTGGCGCATCCTAGCGAAGGGTTAATTCATTTTTCAGTAAGAATATCTTGGAAGGAGACATACGTGGCGCTCTGGTACACATTGTTCAATCCATTGCTTGATCCGCATCGAGAAATTCCAATGAGAAAATTCACCCGAATAATCTATGAGAGGCATCGGTCAGTTGCTTGCTTAGCCGTGATAGAAACAGGTGGATCTCACGGGTAGTGTTGTTATCTAGAGGCTGGACTGTATAATTCTCATCCTCTGCCCCCAGAAAGTCAGAGCCTGGAGAATCCGTGACTGGAGCTTGTTGCTGGACCTGAGTTGGATCGAAATTCTTATTATCGATCGACTGAGCCATGGCTTTCAATGACTCCATATCAAGGGAGATATTTCCAGCGTAGTGAGTAATGATCTTCTCCATGTAAGAGACGCGCTGAAGGAGCTCAGCACCACCTGGACCAGATCGGTTCCTAAAGAGATCTCATGTGTCAGTAAGCTTAGAGGCATTCCTAGACATGAAGCGACATCGCCATGATTTACCTCGCAGCGCCATCGCCTCCATCGGCGTCTCTAGCTGTCGGGCCTAGGAACTCGCATTGGCGATGTAGGCGCGTGCATCTTCGGCATGGTACACCACCGTCGCATTTCTCCTTCTGTCGTCGGCAGCCATCGCAGCTATAGAACCAGAGAAATCAGCATCAAAACAATGAAAACAGTAGTTAGATATAAGAAATAAGCGGGCGGGCGAGGATGGCAGGCGTGTGTGCATCCACGATTCGAAAATACGAACACCCAGGCATCACCATACGCTATATCGTGCCTCCCAGGGATCCGGCGCGCAATGGAAAGCTAAGGAAATCGTAGATATCGGGAACGTACGCTCGAAGAGCTCTCTTGCGCTCTCTCTCAGCTTCGCGGCGCTGCCTACTCTTCTGCAGAGTCTGTTGTTGCTTGTCCATTTCCCGTTCGTCAAGGTACTCAAATGAGATGCGCGAGTCGGCGCGGGGCCGGATTGCGGCGGCGGAGCGGATGGACTGGACTCCTAATCCTGGGACCTCGAGCGGCGGGAAGCCCGTAGATCCCAGCAAAATGCGTGGAAGTCCGGGAGGTGAGGTTCGGCGAGGCGATGATCGAAGAGTCGGTGATGATTGAGGTTGGGCTACTATGTAATGGTTCAAGTTGGCGAATCGAGAATCAAAGTGGTTTTACGGCCCACGTAGGTAGATCGAGGCTTGGGAAGCGACCTAGTGGCTCCATCCAGGACCCTGCTGGTGGATGCGAGCAATTGACAGCCTACAGTCAGCTCCCAGTCCTGTTTGTTACAGGTCGCAGCAGGCAAGGATTCGTTTGAGCTGTCTAGGTACTCTTTTCCTGGAAGCTTATAAGAAGACGACGTAATCGTTGGCGAAGCGCCTCGAAGTGCCGTAATTGAAATGGTCAGAGCAAGGTTGATGGCCGCTTGAACGGGCAATTAAAAGTAGAAGCTCAGGGTCAACCCAGGAGAGAGGAACAGAAGTGATAAAGTAAGGGAAAGGTGAGACGCGGGGAGCTAGCGTCGGTTTTAGTGCTGTTGGCGGAACCGCAGAATAGGTAGGCAATTCACTTTGTCGATTGATTATTCGAGGTTAAGACAGAGAGAGAAGGCAGCTGAGAAACAAGAATAAGCAGGGTTGTTCCAGGGTCTCGAATGTCTTGGATCTGATGAGCAAGGACACAAATGTCTTGCCTTGGCAATCACACGACACCAAGCCGAGATGAGGGGGGAAAGTTCTTGTTAAAGATGTGCTTGAGGTAAAGATATCTTTCCAAAGAGAACTCGGACTACGAACTTGATGTTTGAGGATGGCGCTAATAAACTATCCAAGGTCACACTGACCCAGTCCCTGCCGCAGATTTTGATGCAGGTCTTGACAGGCTCGACTTTCTGAATGGCATTGATAATTCTGCAGGCCCATGACAGTCAACAGGACAAGCTGGTTGGCGCGCAAAGTCAATTGGTTACAGTAAGTGAGTGAAGGTACAGGGCATAAGTTTTGCTTTTTCTTGTCGTCACGGTCTCGGCCAGCTCCTCAGTACTTCCTTGTGCACTTCATGCGGTTGGCGGTCGATCCCGATTAATTGAAGTAGTATTGGCGTGGCATGGTTGCATATGGACAGCCAAGCTCTTCGCTCCAAGAGAAGATCAAACTGGCCATTGTTGTGCCAAGTAATCAGAGAATCAACTCACAATACCCAAACAGTCATATCTGGAGCTTCCTACAAATTGGCTATAGAGAGATGTCCGTTGTGAGTAGCTTCTGTTCATCCATCGTGAGGCCATCTCCAGAACGGATGTCACGGAGTTGATACTCTTTCAAGGTAAGTTGTTTCTGGGTACCTTCGATGTGGATCTTATAAAGATGTCAGCAGGGAATGATAAGTCCCAGCCAATGCTCATTCAAGAACCTGGAAGGCTTCTGTACCTGAAGCAGAACTAGAGTCTAATACAGTAAAAAAGCGACACGGGAAGCAATGCAAAGTCATGTCCCTGCGCCTCGAGCTGATTCACTATCACCACCTCGCCTCATCAGGCTTAGCATGTGACCCTGAAGCTTTTCGATGGCGGGGCGGAGCGGGGCGGAGCGTAGGATCACCAGGATAAACGAATAGTAAGTCATCTGTAAGCCCTTGATGTTTTCGAGACAGCCCTCGGCAATGCTTATAGTCTGTGCCAGAGATCGCAAGATGCTTTCAGACACGGATGGCCATGTCGAATTACAACCAAAAGCCGACTCGTCTTGGTCAGCAGCTGCACGGAACCCAACCCACAATGTCCCCGATATAGACGAATGATATTGTATGTTTGAGAACTGGGGATGGGTAGGTATGGAGATTTTCTTCAGACCAAAACTGGGACTGGCTAATAATGTTTGTTAGTGGTTTTTGACTAACGATAGCAACCGGTTGATGAAGCATGTCTATTGAACGACGGTGAGAACGTTGAACGCGGCTATCTCGACTTGAGCTATGTGCTTGTATCATTTATGTACTTCGATACGTAGACTATTTGTCCACGGATCGTCAGCCAGCTCGTCCAGTGAAACGCGGAAACCATTTATTATTACATCAATAAGATGAAAACGCAATCTTCAAGCTTAACGCATCTGATCCATTGATCAACAACTGTTGAGTGCATAAAGCAGGATTACTGTTTAAGCCGCCTACTTGTAAACCACGTATCAATGTATATCCCGCATTGATCAACATGAGATCCTGTCCTTCGCCTCCATCGATGTTGTGCATCTTTCTCATGTACCTACTCACAGACCACCAGCGCCTCGCCTTTTTTTGGCTGACACGTACCAGACAAGGGACTTGCAGCTGAGTTATAACCTATCAAGAGCTCATTAAAGACCAACACTTTTCAAGAACTACAGACCATATATTGACTTTTGCGGGATTGACAGCTAATCCAGCATTGAGCGGTGGTGACGAGTCTATCAGATCTGCTAGCGTTTCCCATCTTACTTTGGATGGTATTGTGCAGGCCTATACTCAACTCTCCATATTCAATAATATACCTGTGCTCGGACTGCAAGACGCAGTTGATGCTCAAATTGTAATTCAGCATCAAGATATTATGCCATTATGCGGACCTTTCTTTACTTAACCAACACACTCACTGCTGATGTTTCTAGGTTTCCAATTATATTTGTCTCTTCCTGTTTGTTAGCCAACACTTGACAGTTTCTTGTCAAAATCATAGGTCGCACAATGTCGGTTCCGAGCATTATCTCCGACAACTCCTATGTCTCGATTTCATCCCGTCTACCAACGGCATGAGACAAGCTGCATTTACCCCAGACTAGAAACATGGCCCGCCCCATCTAGTATCCCGAGCCTTGTTTATGATGCCAACGAGTAATATGCTCCCTTTCAGCAATTCCTATGGGATCTCGGAGTTGCCAATGGCTCGCATAACTGCTCTGCTGCACACCCATCACCTCCCTTCCTGTGGCTGCCTCAGACCTGGATAGTCCCAAGACCCAATTCCTCTTTCATGATAGTTTCAATTCCTTTGAACAAGGTAGAATCCCTTAGAACCAGCCAGATACCCTGATCTCGTTTCTCGAAGCGGTAACCACCGGGGTTGAGAAAAAGCAATTTGGATCTCCAGATTCTGATCCATCTTGCATCTTTCCAACCTCTCTCTCAACACTTGGTCGGAGCTCAACTTTAGCCGGCATAAACAGCCATGGGATCACTCTCTGCGGCGTTATTGTACCTCAGATTTGTCCCGATCACTCCGTTGGTTCTGCTGTGCAGGCGCCGAACTGCCGCTTTGACGAATGCAACTATTCAACTGTTGCCTACTACTGCAAGCCACTGCAGGCATCTCAACCATTCATCCCTGGTCCATTGGTACGCTGCAATAACACACCTGGCTCATGATAAAGGAAAGGGTCCTGTCAGCACAGACAAAGACAGAATCAAGTACTAATTATCGATACCTCCAGGGTACATCATCAAGCAGGGCCCAATCACGGTTGATCTTAGACTTACATAGTAAGAGGCTGAAGATTTTACTATTACAGTGTAAGCCCATAAACCAACCAGAATTTCGAGGGAAAACTTACCAAAAGGATGCCGAACTCTTAACCGAGTTATCTAACCTCTGTTGCAAAGAGTACATATGTGGGCTTGCTACAGTAGTCCCCACCCATCTCAAGGTACCAATGTGACAAGTAAGATCACCACTGAAGGAAAGTTGCTCCAAAGCTATCACACTGATACTATATTGAACCAAAGAGGTAGAACTTGCCGAAAGACGCGCGGTATATCGGCAAAGGCCGGCATCCAGAGGAGAGCTCATTAGGGGCTATGCGAATGGCCCCGATAACTTACAGCTAGGCTTATCGGCTCAAGAAAGACTCAGTTATGGCAATTACTTCAGACATCATTTTTCACAAGTCGAAGAGACACAAATGTAAGTGATAGTAATTCTTATTTCCAGTATCCTAATTAAACGCCTTGTGTGAACCGGCTCCGTCTGAATAGACACCTATATCTTTCTACACTGAGGGTATTACCAGTTTGATAACCCTTTTTGTTCCCCGTTCCTCATAATTGACCCTTTGTAAATGTAAATAAAAGCAATACAACGCTAGTAGTAGACAGGATGCATAAAACCCGTTTCCCCTTTTTAATATCCGAGATCACAACCAATTTACAGAGCACCGATGACCTTGTCAAAGGCTCCGATGAGGATGGGAATGTGCTCCTCCTGGAAGATGAGCATAGGTCGAAGGCGGACGGTGTTCTGGCCGCAGGTACCAATGTTGACACCAATGTGGCGCATGGAGCGGACAAGGCTGGCAGGGTCTTTGGTATCGAAGGCAATGAAAGTGCCTTGGTCCTTTCCACGGAGGTTTTGGATGTGATCGGGGTACTTGGCAGCGAGGCGGGCGAGCTCAGCATACAGGTGAGTGCCGACGCGAGCGGTCTGCTCAACAAGCTTCTTATCAAGAATCTCCTGAATGACAGCCTTGCACATGATGACACGGGCAGGGTCACCGATCCAGGTGTTGAACTGACGGTAAGCCTTGTCGGGGATGAGCATCTCGTTACCGAAGAAGTATCCGGCAGTCTGGGCCTTCTTGGAGAAGGTGACCATATCAGGAGGAGAGGTCAGGTTCCAGTGGTCGTGGCCCCAGAAGGAGCCGGTGGCACCGAAACCGGTCTGAACCTCATCGGCAATGAGGACGGAACCGTGCTTCTTAGTGATATCACGAAGACCCTGGAAGAAGGCGGGGGAGGCGTGGTTGTCGCCACCCTCGGACTGAATAGGCTCAACAATGAGACCGGCAACGGGGCAGTGCCATGTAGTCATGATGCGCTCAACCTCCTCGAGGCATCGCTTCTCTTCAGCTGCGTTCTCCTCAACGTGCTCCTCAAGAGGGTACTTGAGAGCAGGGAAGGGAGCCTGGGGCCAGTTGAAGCTGGGAATATCGAGCTTGTGGACAGCCTTGGAGCGGGTAGTGGAGAGAGAGCCGAAACCACGGCCGTGGAAAGAGTTCTTGAAGCTCATGATGGCGAGCTCGGGAGAACCGGGCTTGGAATTCTCGAGGCATGAGTTGATCTCCTCCTCGTTCCAGTCGGCGCTGCCACGCTTACGGCGGCTGTAGAGCATGAACGCAGCCTTGTAGGCGAGCTCGTTGGCCTCGGAACCAGACTGAGCAGTGAAGATGTAGCTGAGGCCCTTGGGAGCAACCTTCATGAGACCGTTGCGGAGGATGTCAACCCATTGGTCGGAGGGGAAGTTGCCCATGGCAGGTCTGTTGACAAGGGCGGAGATCATCTCGGGGGACTTGGCAGCCTCGATCAGTGTGTCGTTGTTGTAACCAACGGGGATGGAGGCGATCTGGGCATAAACATCGAGGTACTTGTTACCATCGACATCGACGATGCTTCAATATGTTAGCTACTGTGTCTTGTATCATATTTCGTAAGCAATTGACACTCACTAGTTGTCATGAGACTTGTCATAGTCGACAACGAAGTGAACAGCACGGGCATCGAAGATAGCATCGAGGCGCTTAGAGCTGGCCTTGGAGACAGGGCCAGGAATCTCCGTGCGAACGGGAGTCTCAACGAAGGAAGGCATCGTGAATGTAAAATAAATAAAGAAAAGTTTCCTCTGGGTATCTCAGATGTGTATGTGAGGAAAGAGAGTCGAAATGTCCTGAGGAGAGTAAAAGTCAAGTTGGAAGCTGGGGGAGGAAGCTATTATAGCAATTGGCAACGACATCGGAGGCGGCACTAAAGTAACCAAACATGGTTTAAAAAGGTTCATTTGGAGGGCCTCGATATGCCCACCCAACCCCTGCCAATTGAATTGGAATGCCTGCGGCTCATGGAGACGATGCAGATGCACGAAGTTGGGGAGGCATCGTGGGGCCGGAGACGAGAGGCCGGCCGGCTCAGAGCCGGAGACGAGAGGAGCATAGCGGAGAGGAGCCTACCTAACATAAGTCCTAAGGTAATGTCTCACGGGACCTGCTTGACCTTGATCTTGAACGCCACTTATACATAGAAGAGGCAAACTACATATTCTTTCAAAGACTGTTCAATCTAGAATTATCTTTCTTTATAAATGTAAAGATAGTCAAGTCTTAGTTATTAGCAACATCTTTTTCTATGTAGCAGCCTCTTATAACCCTTACGCCAAAAGGTAGCTGTTACCCCACCATTTGGTGAACGAGTTCCCCGGGGATCGCACAATCTCTTGAGTAAGGTATGATGAAATGAATGTCGGTACTTGAACCACCCCGGTGCAGAGTGCTTATCATTTAGCGATCAAAGCGCCTGAAGCTTCCCATTCTTTACTAAATGTATTCTCCACTCCGGGGTTTGGTTCATCGGCTCCCATGCGCCCCACCGGCTCTCTCTCAACTGTTGTCGGTTCCGAGAAAAAAGTCTCACACCTAACGAAACCCGTGACACCGGTTCCCCATTCAAAATTTAAACTGCTGCACCATAATCGAATAGAAACTAAAGAACCCATGATCGTAAAGTTTTCCCCGCCTCCACTTGAGACTTTTCCCATCATAAACACCCTTTGCCTCATCATACACGCCCCTTCCGGCCCGGCTCCCAATCGGTGCCGTCTACCAATAATCTCCCACGGGACCGGATCGCAGCTTCAACAGTTCACAGAAACAAACATCATCGTTAATGGTAATGGAAGCTGCGACAAAGAGACCGGCTACTGCCGTGGTCTCGGCCAGACTTTGTCATAACTATCATTGAACATGATGACTCCCGGAAGCGACGTGGAGGGGAGCTCCGACAGAATCGTAAGCAAGAATACTTTAGAAAGAGGATCATAGATAGGAATGACATTTCGTCCCCTCTATTATACTAATAAACTGCCCCCTTCCATCTAGACTCTCAGCCGTCTTTGGTATACGTATCATTTATTACCTTCAACAACAAGGTAGACAGACAGAGAAAAGCATCATGACATCTCCAAAGGTGGGTGGCATCCCAACAACATCAAAGCAACCTCCACTAACACCTTACCCTCTGCAGCTCAACGACCCCTCGCTTATCAAAAGCTCCTGTTATGTCAATGGCGAATGGGTAGCTGCAAAATCTTGCAAGGTCTTTGCTGTCGAGAGTAAGCGATCCAACCAACCCCCAGACACTTTGGGTTCTTTTACACTTCATGTCTAACGTTGCTTTTGCTTTCTGCAGACCCTTCAACCCTTGGAAAGATTGGAAACTGTCCCGAATTCGACGCCAACGACACCGAAGCCGCTATCGCTGCCGCCGATGCCGCATACAAGACATACCGCAAGACCCCTGCTCGACAGCGGGCCCGGTTCCTCCGCCGTTGGTATGACCTAATGATGGAGAATGCCGAAGACATTGCACGACTCATTACCCTTGAGAACGGCAAGCCTTTGGCCGATGGTAGAACAGAAGCCAACTACGCGGCAGCCTTTTTTGAATGGTTTTCAGAGGAGGCTCCTCGAATTTATGGTGAGACCATCGAGGCGACAAACCCATCATGTCGTCTCTCTACCATTAAACAGCCTGTGGGTGTCTGCGGCCTCATTGCGCCATGGAACTTCCCGGCTGCTATGATCACTCGCAAGGCTGGCCCTGCGCTCGCCGCCGGTTGTACCGTTGTTATCAAGGCTCCCGCTGAAGCTCCTCTGACGGCCCTTGCCCTCGCCGAGTTGGCGCATCGTGCTGGAATTCCTGCAGGTGTTGTCAACGTTATCACAGCTCTTGATAACACAGCTGAAGTTGGCAAGGTCTTGACAACACATCCCAAGGTCAAGAAGGTTTCTTTCACCGGTTCAACTGGCGTGGGTCGACTTCTTATGAGCCAGTCTTCATCAACTATCAAGAAGCTTTCCTTTGAACTGGGCGGAAACGCGCCTTTCATCGTGTTCGAGGATGCGGACCTGGACAAGGCTGTTAAGGGTGTGATTGCCTGCAAGTTCCGCAACTCAGGCCAGACCTGCGTCTGCGCCAATCGCATTCTGGTCCATCGCAGCGTCCATGACAAGTTTGTCCAAATGGTTCTCGACGTTGTCAAGACTTTTGTTGTTGGAGACGGCTTGGACGAAAAGACAACTCACGGCCCTCTTATTCATGGCCGCTCTGTTGCCAAGTCTGCTGAGCATGTTGAAGATGCTCTTTCGAAGGGAGCCAAGCTTGTCCACGGCGGCAAGCATCTGCCACACCTTGGGCCAAACTTCTTTGATTTAACTATTTTGACTGATATGAAGCCCAATATGAAGATCTCCAGTGAGGAGACTTTCGGGCCTGTGGCTGCTTTCTTTGCATTTGATACCGAAGAGGAGGCTATCGAGCTTGCAAACGACACTGATGTTGGTCTCGGAGGGTATTTCTTCAGCAACAACGTGAACCGATGCTATCGAGTGGCCGAAGCCTTGGAAGTTGGTATGGTTGGTGTTAACAGTGGTGAGTACATGCTGTTCCGAAATTACACTTCAGGTCGCTGACATGAAAATATTTAGGTGTGCTAAGCGACCCTGCCGCACCTTTCGGTGGCATCAAGCAGAGTGGATTTGGAAGAGAAGGAAGCAAATACGGCATTGATGAGTTTACAATCACCAAAATGATTATGACAAACATCGACCCATGAGCTACGATTTAGGTTAGAAAAAAGTTTGGCAGGATATGGACTTAGAAAAATACCCAGAGGGCGGCTATGGAGGCGGGAGGGAACAAGGTCTCGGATGAATATACTTGTTAATATTGACTGATCTGCAGGTTACACATGCAAGTAAAGCATGCACTACCCCAAGCTACTCTACTATCCAGACGCCCGGGCCTTCAGCCTACAGGGCGGGTTTTTCTTAACCGGATGTGGAATGCATGGATGTGACGCCAAAGCTCTGCAGGGAAAGGGGTTCAGCTAGACACCTAGGGGGCTTCAACATCAAGGATGCTGGAGCCTAGAGTGAAGACAGTGATACGATAGGAGGCTAGGTAGGTGTGAGAAAGATCACTCGACTGAGGTGTATGAGATGAGTAACTTGAAGATGGTATTGGAATTACGTTGGTGTATAGACAGATTCTACGAAAGTCAAGGATTAGAAGTGCAATACATTCCAATTTGCAATCTAGGGCTCTATTGCCCGCTATAAGCACTATCTTCTATCATGTAGTCTGCGGGTAGTGCAGTATTGCTACTTAAGAATCCCCAAACAGCGATCCTTGATATAATGAAGCCATCACCACAACCAAAAGGCTGCTCCAGCTCCCGGTCTGTGGTGTTCTCATAGAATCCTTGGCGGGGTCCGCTCCGCTGCAGAGCAGATCTTGGATCGGGCGTTCGCGTTCGGCATTTGAACGGACAAGTAAGATCCAGTGACCGGAAATGTTTATTCTGGGTATTCCTCCGGTCCGGTCCGGACATATCTCGCCTTCAACGAGAGAGAGAAAAGAGGAAGATAACAATTAGTTGCAGAATGTGGGGAAGCGACATTGAAGATATTGACCGGGAACAACTGCCGGTCCCACAATATGTCTAGGTACTCCAATGGTTCACGACATAGGTAAATTCAACATGTCGTATCTACAACTCCAAAGGATAACATATACAATTGCCTACTAGATTCAAGGCTGGTTACGGTTTATTAGCTTGTTTATTTTAGATCATTCGCTCTTTGGAGATAGAACATTTAGAACAAGTACCTAGGCATCTCTACCTATCTAGGTAGTGTGAGTCCGGTTCAAACACCTCATGCTTATCATGACAAGTACTCTGGAGCCATCATCTCGATGAAAGCCAACACACCAATATCGCCCTACATATAATTGCATCAGGTGGCTGAAATTGGGGTTGCATCGTTGCTATGGAAAATCATGTCCGGTAAGATTTGACGATGCGTTTGCATGGCAGTTAACGCAGCAGATGGACACGCACGCACATGCAAGCTTCCCAAGAAAGGTAGCCATACAAACGAACTGTAGTACACCTTAATCCATGCCATGCTGGCGACTAATTCCGAAGATAGTCAATAGAACAGCCAAATCAAAGCTATCTCACCTACCACTGCAAGCCTCGCCACCGGAACCGACATATCGGCTCCAAGAACCGGGAACCGAAACATGTCGATGGCCTAAACTAGCCGTTTTATTATTAATCTCTGTTGACGTGCTCTATCCAGCCCCAGCTTCTCAATAAGACCCTCTGCTATCCGGATAGAGCTCCTGGTTCAAACGATGGCTTGACCCTGGATTCATAGCTCTGTAAGGTATGGCAATAGAGTTCTACGCAAGAGATTCTTAACGAAGCGCACTATCAAGACCACGGCGACTGTCAGTCATTTGTCCGGATAAACTACCCATTCTTAACAGCTGAACAGGGTTTAAGGTATGACGTTGACAACTTACCTATAATACAGCAGCAATTGTTTAAAGTTACTGTTCATTGTACCTATCTCGCTTCGTCATAGTTTCCTGGCGCAAGAACGGCTCTGAAGAAAGTGAGATTACTGGCTCTTTATCTCGTTAGCTTCTAACAGCCTAACATAGCTACCTACTCCTGATTGTGTGGGCATGACTGTATTGGTCGTGAATTATTGAATTGATCTATCCTAACTTCTCTAGCTTTCAAGTAATTTGTAGCGAGGAGCTTCCGAGTCCTGAAACTATAAATAATAAGAGGAAGCGAATATTCATCTATGATTTCAATTTCATTATGATCTACCTATGTTCCGTAAATAAACATGCCCTTTCATCTGAAACAAAAGTCTTGGTCGAACGTTGCACTCTGTTCAACCCGATCTCACTCTTAGGTACTAAATACTAAGGTAGAGAGAGCTGACTGCTGAACGTACCTAGCTTAAGTGGGTAGCTCTCGTGAGCTCCATTTCGAGATGACGTTGCCGAATTGATCTGTTTGTGCTTAGGTCTGACGATCCAATAAGATTGCAGCGCTGTGCACACAGGCCGCGAATACTGAGGGGGCTTTCACCGATACACCCATCGGGCATATGAGATTTTTCAACCCTCAACAATTTTAATTATATATTAACCTTATGAATACCTTATAGGTAACATTGCGACAACCATTTTGGTATGCACCACCCCGCGACTTCTTATGCGCACTTGCTATAGGCTTGTAGCCTTGACCCACCATGCCAGACCGCAGCCCGTCGCATGATTCCCGTGATGGAAGCTCTCCGGAGCCAGAACGTGACCGCGATAGGCCCCGAGATCGCGAACGGGACAGAGAAAGAAACAAGGAGGGGGACCGCGAAAGAGACCGTGAAAGAGATCGAGAGAGGGACAAGGAAAGAGACCATGACCGAGACATGGAACGGGACTTGGATCGAGATATAGACCGCGATGTTGATCGTGACCTCGATCGTGACAGAGAGCGCGACCACGAACGTGATAGAGAGCGGGATAGGGATCGAGGAAGAGACAAAGACAGAGACAGGGAAAAGGACCGGGATCGAGATCGAGACAGAGACAGAGACAGATCACTAGATGATTCAAGGGACCGAGATCGCGACAGAGACAGGGACAGGGACAGACCACTAGATGGTTCAAGAGACCGAGATCGCGATAATGGGAGAGACAGAGACGACGACCACGGAAGAGACAGGGATCACGTCAATGGAAAAGAACGAGATAGGTTCAAAGATCGGGACGTTGACAGAGATAGGCGTCGCGACAGCCGTGTCCCCCCGCGTGTTGCCCGAGAACCCCGCGATCGAGACCATCCTCCGAATTCTAGTAAGCGAAACAGTATCACCGACCGCCTTCTTGGATCTTTTAGGGCAGCTCGTGGGGATAAAGACAAAGAAATCCCCATTCCAGCTGTAGCCTCTTCAATTCAGCGCCGCGCTTCTACTGCTGTTACCAAAGGGAGTCCAGTTCTCCGCATCAAGGAGTGGCTCGATGCTTGCAACGCTGATCATCATCATCACTGTGCCGTCTCTTCGGATACTGATATCACAACATGGCGCCCCGCTTGGCTCATTGATGTTGTTGATCGTCGCCTAGTTAAAGCAACTTCCAAGGATCGTTATCTGGCTTTAAGTTATGTCAATGGGGCTCAGCGCAACGGATCGCCAGCGTTTACGCATTTACTTCAGTCCAATTTGGAAGCCTTCCAAGATCGCCTCCCGAATCTCGACATGCCTCAGACTTATTTGGATGCCATGTGGCTGGCCAAGAAATTAGGCATTCGACATATCTGGATTGACCGCATCTGTATAACTCAGGATAATCGGGAAGAGATGGAAGACCATATTAAACATATGGCATATGTCTTCGCCAATGCCTATCTTGTTATTGTGGCAGCGACTGGCGATGTTCACACTGGACTGCCTTCGCTTGACCCAAAGCGATCAACGCGTGGCATTCGAACCACTGGACGTTCCCACCAGGAGCTGGTTGCCGCTTCGCCGTGGTATACCAGAGGCTGGACTCTGGTTGAGCGCATTTATTCCCGACGCTCAGTCTTCTTCTTCGAAGACTCAGTGACCTGGGAATGTCACTGCGAGACGTGGCAGGGAAGTCCCAACAGTGTAATGAAGAAGATCAGGGGAGGCCGACAAGACTGTGCGGGTGCGATTCCTGGGGCTGGATTTGCATACCAACACCCACCTTGGCCTGACCTTGACGAGTATGCCCGCTATGTGATGGAATATAGCGCACGGAAGTTAACACTTGTTGACGATACTCTGCCTGCGTTTGCTGGAATCACACATGTTCTCTCTCGCTCTTTCTCAGGTGGCTTCATCTATGGAATGCCTATAATGTTCCTGGATATTGCTCTGCTCTGGCGTCCCCATGCCTCCATCCGAAGAAGAGCTCTCTCGCGGCCACCCTTTCTCCCATCATGGTCTTGGATGGGTTGGTGGTTTGACAACATTCCAGTCGACTTGACTTTGTGGAGAGCTGCTGCTGACTATGTTGAAGAGGCTCGGACCTCAAAACGTGGCCAAGAAACTAAAAGGTACCGGTCTGCGCACCCTTTCCGAATTAGACCTACCATTAGTTGGAATTTGACGGATCGAGCCGCAACTGTCCCCATTATGAGCACCGGTCTTCAGTATCGCGATCTTCGGGGTCGTCGAAGCCCTAACTCTGAGCTCCCTCCGGGATGGTCTCGTAGCGGCTCACATTATATTCATGATAGCGATGAGACTGCATTGTTCAAATACCCCGTTCCTGTGGAGGATCCTCCTGAGACGGGCGGTTATGAACTGCCTGCGGGTGAACAGGCTTATCCCGGGCCACTACTCTCATTTCAAACAACAACTGGCTTCTTCGAAGTCGAATTTCACACCACTCTTGCCCATCGCGATCGACCCAATCCGCCTCTTGCCGTAGGCACTATTTGGAGCAAGGCAAACCGCTGGGCAGGACAGTTTCGAGCTCATGATGCATGGCTGGGCATCCAATCTTCCAATTATGACGGTGAAGAGCGACTCGAGTTCATCGCCATATCAACAGCGACCGAGCGCCGTGGCTCGCATGTTTTTGATAATGATAAGTTTGAAGAGCATATGGACGCAGATGAGATGATTGACTTTGTCAATGTTCTTTGGATCGAGCGTATTGGTGATATTGCGTATCGAAGAGGTGTTGGTCAGATCTTACTTAAGACGTGGGAAGCACAAGCCAAGGATGAGGTTGGAATTCTACTTGGTTAGGATGACACTCAGGTAGCAAGGAGTTGGCGTTTGTTTTGGATTATTGAGAATGTATCTTGTCATGGAGTTGGAGGATTTAGTCTTGGTCTAAGCCTTTGACATGTTGTCAGTATGAGGCCTGGATTTAGTTCAGTTACCTAGTATGTAGCTAGGGAGTCATTTATTGCCTATCCTGCCTTCCTACTTGGACCGTTCCCCGTTGTGAAGGCACTCCTTTTCAGGTGAGGTCGTTTTACGCTGCCTGGTAAGTAATCCTCGGAGGCATAATTACAAGGAGATAATAAGCTAGACTGCTGCCCACATCTCCTCTTCTCTGGACCTCATATTACAGGGCAACTGCACAATTACTGTCAAGTCACATATCAACATGTTGAAAACAAAAGCTCAGATGCCAGGTGGTGAAAGAGCCCCCTCTTCATGCAGTTCTGGGCACTCGTCATTATGAGCATTTTATGTCTTCACCAATCTTACCCTTATTTTCTGATATTAAAACAGTACTTTTCAGGACCATCAGTCCGCAGCTCACTTCATAATTAATTCATATACTATCATCGGAATAAATACACCAAACACCAAGCAAGGTTTACGTTCAGCTCTCTGTTCTTCATCCTCGGCGCCTCAAATGACCACCAGCACAAGATACCCATGATAATAGTAATGCTGGCGTGTCCTGCAACAGAATCATGTTGACAACTCAAGAATTCTGATTGGGCAATCGAATCATCTCTATAACGGTTTTGTAGATATTCTGTGTCAGCTTATTTCGTCTTCACCTCCGAATCTCAACAGTGTTGGGAAAAAAACCCTAAATCGGACGTAGAAATCGCACGCTCCTATTGAGAAGCTGAGTGAGGTAGTCAGAGTGTATGTTGTATGCAAAACGTGAACAAAATTGATCAACGTTTTGTTTCGTCAATATGTAAGTTGAATCTTTCCGTAAGCTGTAGAGAAATAACTATTACATTGACTTAGGTAGCAACCATCACTTAAATCCAAGGTGCTTCGTTCTCCCAAATAAGTGCCCCATTCGCAATGCCTTAGGGTCTGTCAAGGGAAGATCTTGATCATATCGGGATGTCTCACCTAAACATGTGTATGACAATGTTACTTCCTAAGTCCTTATTTCAAAGGTCTAGTCCAGTGTGCCGCAGGAGGTACAGTACGATTTGTTGCTTGATTGTATTACTTATTCTAGTTCTAGCTCCAGGCTTGCACAACAGCAGACTATCCGAGACTGAGACCGGGAAATATCTTGGCTATCATGACATATTTGACATGGTTTGGGAGAGTGTTTCTAATTCCTGAATTCTCAGCGGTCTAGATAATATTGTACTTCACAGACCTGATATTTTGAGTTCAAGAAATGAGAGTTTCTTAACCTAGAGCTTGAGTTGGTGATTCAAAGACTTTAACGTGATTGGTTTAACCCCCCTGATCCTCCGCCGCCTACAATCTCCGCCTGACTCTGGCGCATGGGCCTGAAGAACCCTTACCGTCCCGTCCGCCCCGTTGAGATCCATCCGATCTTATCTCAGGGCAGGCAGGACAGTCAATGTCATCATCTCGTTGCCCCCCACAATCCGCATCCGTATCCGCATACTCCATCCATCCATCTATCACCACGAGTCACACTCAACTTTCTTGTGACTCGCAGCGACATAACTCTGAACAGCCTTGTCAGGCGGCCAGTTAACCACGCGATCTCCAAGCCTGAAATCACCAGCGTTGATAGGCTGGGCTTATCTGGAGCTCTCCAACGTGTGCGAATGCGCTCCTCGGGCGGCTCAACAGTCCTAACTTGAAGCTATATTCGACAACTCTGTCTCTCTGAAGCCACGTTGATTGATATAACTACCTCACAAGCCTCAGGATTATTACCACGAACGATTCGAAAGAAAGAGCGAAGATATTACGCGCAGACGTTATGGAACGCGTCCGCAAGGCATTAGGTCGTCAACACTCCTCAACATCAACATCAGAATATGAGCCCTTGACCGGCAATGAGGAAGCTACTCCTCTAGAGGGTTCTACAGAGCTTGAGGGTCAACATGAGCTGCCATTTTCATGGGCAGAATACGGCATCTTTGCCCTATTGGGCGTTGCTATGCTTTGGGCATGGTGAGTCTTTCTGGATATTTACAGGAGTACTCTCGTTAATGTTGATCAATTTCCTAGGAATATGTTTCTGGCTGCGGCTCCCTATTTTACATTTCGCTTCGCCGGTGATGCTTGGATCCAGGCAAACTTCCAGTCTGCGATCTTGACTGTCTCTACTGTTACAAATCTCGGTGCCATGATTGTTCTTACCAGTATCCAGTACTCTGCATCATACCCTTTCCGAATCAACCTGGCACTCATTATCAATGTCGTCACATTCAGCCTCCTGACGGCTTCCACCGTTATCGGCCTTAGCGCATCACCTACTGCATATCTTGTATTTCTACTTGCAACTGTTGCTGCCGCTGCCTTGGCCGCTGGGCTCATCCAAAATGGCGCCTTCGCCTTTGCCGCCAGTTTTGGCCGCCCGGAGTATATGCAAGCCATCATGGCAGGACAAGGCATCGCCGGTGTTCTCCCTCCAATCGCGCAGGTTTTTACCGTCTTAGTATTCCCTCCCGAAAAGGAGCAGAATACTTCTACCAAGGGCCCGTCTGAAGATGGCCAAACCTCAGCATTTGTCTATTTCCTCACCGCCGTAGTTGTGTCAGTCGTTGCGCTGGTCTCATTCATCCCATTGGTCCGCCGCCACAACCACATCATTGAGAACCGCATGGTTGAGCAAATGAACGAGTCGATGCACAGTATCGAGGAGGCCGAACGTGCCGCCCGCAAGGTTACATCCCTTTGGCGGTTGTTCACTAAGCTTCACTGGCTTGCCATTGGTGTGGCACTCACTTTCACCGCAACTATGTTCATGCCCGTTTTCACAGCGAAGATTCATTCTATCAAGGAAAATTCTGGCGCTCTGTACCAACCAGCTGCCTTTATTCCTTTTGGATTCTTCTTCTGGAATTTGGGTGATTTAGGTGGTCGCATAGCCACAATGCTGCCCTTTTCTCTACGACACCGCCCTTTTGCCCTTTTTGTTCTCTCCGTGGTTCGATTTGGCTATCTCCCGTTGTATCTGCTTTGTAATATTGATGGACGCGGGGCCATTGTTTCGAGCGACTTCTTTTATCTCTTCATTGTTCAGTTGATATTCGGCCTCACCAACGGCTGGCTTGGTTCTAGCTTCATGATGGCATCGGGTGAGTGGGTAGATGAAGGTGAGCGTGAGGCCGCCGGCGGCTTCATGGGATTGTGCCTTGTCGCGGGGCTGTCAATCGGTAGCCTTTTAAGTTTTACGGTGGCAGACATATAGAAGGGGTAACACGGGACTGCATTAGACAGGGAGTTTACGGGCGTTTGGGCCATGAATCGTATTTGAGGAACGATAGATATCGAACATTGAGGTGCTGTATTCCAATGTCTTCCCTGGGTATTGGATGCAGCCAATCATGAATATATGTCATATATCAAACCGGAAACCGTACCCCTTCCTTACATAACCTTGAGAACGCCCCTTGACTGATGCAACCAACCATGCCCAACCCATGCCATGCTATGCGAACCGCCGTCGCTGAGATGCACCAATGCAACCATGTAATGCAAAAATAGAAAGGAAATAGCGATCATTCTACGCAGATTTGCGCGTGAGATTTCAGGGATGTCTGTTTATGGTCTTTTGGACACCCATTTTAGGAGATTCCTGCAGTGTGTTAGCAGGGGTGAACCAGCTGGCATCTCGGAATATGACGTGTAAGACTTACGGAGGCTCATTCCGAAATGGGCACACTTCACTCTTCGGCTTATCTTTTCTGCCTGGCTCTAGCAGTCCCGTGAGCTTAGCAGGATGTGTTGTCATCCAATAAACCGTGGCTTGCTTCGCCATGGCCTCGGTAGGGAAGTGCACCGTCTTGTTGGCGTTGTGATGAGGATCTTTGGGCCTGATACCGATGATCTTCACGAACCGATCCCGCCGGCGGGTCCACTCGAGAAGACACTTGGTGGGAGGGTGGTAGTATTGCCCGTTACACATGATCCAGTCAGCGGTGTAGCACCCGGACTCAATAAGATCCTTCTCGGCCGAAGTCCACCGTTTGAATTTGATATCGGTATCCTTGAGGTCGAAATCGCCGAGTCTGACTCGAAGCCGTTGTTCAGGAGATGCATCCGGGCCTAAATTCATCTGGACAAAACATGTGCAATCGCGAACCGTCATGGCCAAGCTAAACATCGGATCGTTCTTTTCAGCATGAAGAGGTCCTTTGGAGTCGGCAAGTTTCTGGAGCCACCGAAGATCACGAATGACTTGATGATCAACCGTCTTTGCTAATAGTTCCCGGACCATGGGATTATTGGCCTGGGATGCAAGTTTAGGGGCGAAGCGGAAGGGTGAACTAATGGCAGCGGGAGCGGAAGGGTTTGCGAGTGTAAGAGGACAAGGCTTTTGTTCTGGGGTATGTCTTGAAAGGCTCGGATCCCGAATGTAGTTGAAGAGTTCCATGGCGCACTGGCGACATCGTATAGCCTCCTCGGGAGCACTTGGAGATTGGTTCAACCACTTTGGCTTGAACTCGATGAGAACGCTGTTTTTGGGTTCTAGTAAAACCGAGTAAGTGGCCTGATACTGAGACACTATTGAGCCAACTCACCAGATACTCGCATATCCTCGACAAGGAGACCCCAATTGGATTCCGACACGAAAGAACCCCTGAATTTATCCTTACGTTGATGATCTATTGATCGAAGAAAGGCGTTGAGCTGAGGAATGATATTGGTATGACGAAGTACAACCAGTTGTTGTTGAATGGCATGTGTCTTGAGAAATGGCGTGATCTGTTTTGCATAGAACTCTTGTTGTTTTAGATAGTTGAACCGGGCTGGCTGACCACTCGCAGGAGCCTTTGCAACACGGAGAAGCCAACCTGAGCAATATATCTATCAGCATGCATTAAGGTTGTAGGACAGAAAGTCGACCAACCATTGAAGTCGTTTGCCCACATATTTCCTTCTGGAATGCCCAATTCGAATACAACGTTGGCAGCACCCTCACCAACCATCTTTATCGGACGAGTTCCCATTGGGAGCCTCTTGAGGCTTTCTCGAGTCCAAGAAAGAGGAACGGCACTTCCATTGAGCATAATAGACATTTCGACGACATCTTGAGGAGTTGGCCAAACATGGTCATCTTCTGAGGAAGAGAAACAAAGATCGGGATCGGTATCAGTCGGTGTTAGCTGTCCATCGGACAGAGATGGAGTCGACATGGTGTTGATTGATGACCAGGATCGTGCAGGTTGTCTGCAAGGTACCTTCAAGCCACCGATGTCGCGCGTTTTCCGGTGGGGGAGGGAGGGGAGGAGGGGAAAGGTTGTTAAAAGAGGAGGGTTGGACTTGGCTTTAAATGGAGACAAAGAAGAAGCGGGACAAAATTTGATGAGTGAATTGAACAGAGAAGGCCGAGGTAAGGTAGAGCAAATATGAGGGAGATGGATAGGTAGTAAGGGAAGAAGAAAGAGGAGCAGCAGGAGGACGAGGAGGAGGGGTGTGTGAATATGTAGTATAAGAAGGAAGGCTTGCTTTGAGGTAAGTTCCGAATCGCTGCTGTTGCTGCTGCTGCTGCTAATGAGGATGGCTTGCTTGCTTGCTTAACAAGAAAGAAAACCAGGTTACAGGCACTTCCACTTGCAGCCGAACTACCTACCTACGCCAACGATGACTCGCTTGCTTAGTAGGTAGGTCAATCTACTTTTTGAGGTGCTTCTGTTTTTTGTCCTGTCCTTCTTCTTCAAGATGGGTCACGCTCTCAGGTGCATCTGCATCTGCATCTGTCTTTGCATTGGTGTCTTTGTCTGGTGCCTCGAGTCGTAAATGTAGGCTATTCAAGTTGCCTTGTTTGTATCCGACTTCCTTTTTTTTTGAAGTGACACAACAAACTGAGTCCGAGTCCGTTGAAGTATGATAACGTAGCGGGAGGTCGTCCAACAATAACTCTTAATCCAAGTCAAGTCTACCTTCAACCCGTTCGGTCAAAGTACAAGGCAATAAGGCAACACGGATGTTTCTGTCGCCTTGTACTGTACGCTCAAGGTGCAGATATATGCATGGGACCATAAGCGAGGCGGTGTACAAAGTTGATGCAAAAGAGATGAATGAGATGTGATGCCTCGGGTTACACAGCGATAGAAGCCGGGCCAACGTCATGTAAGGTGGTAGGTGAGTAGGTGAGTAAGTGAGTAGGTAAGTAGGTATGTATGATGTAGAGCTGTGCTTCTTTCGACCGGAGCTGCAGAACTGACAACGGCGTGTCGTGTGGTGCGTAGGAGGGGTGTGTTGGACAAGATCGATAAGGGGTTTATGCTGTAAGACTGTACTGGACTGAAATGGATTGGATTGGACTGAACAGGCAATGTATCCTTTCTATCAGAGCAGCAGCATCACCATGATAGTTTGCTTGGCAGAGATGAGTTGAAGAGAGCCGACCGAGTCTGATGTCAGGACAACAAATACCCAGGTAAGTTGACAAATAGATAGACAGACAGGCAGACAGATGATGATATGACGAGCTTGTTAAACCCCCTTCGCAATCTCATTTGCCCTCTTACTATCAAAGAGCCGCCGTTGGCATGATTCCTGTTGGCAGATGCCTCCACCGTAACAAGACCATCTACAACTAAGGTACAGCACAGCACAGTACAGTACCGACCAGGCAAGCAGCGAGTGAGAGGATTGGATAGCAACTTGAGCTGGAGTCTACCGAGAAGAAGCAGAAAGAAGGAGACAAAACCCCGCGAGAGGCACAGGAGGGTCTTTTTGCTTTTGGGTCGCCAGCGGCGGTGCAGAATGCAGAGTGGGTGCTCGTCCACTAAACAGTCTCTACAACGGGCTGTTTTGGTGTCTGTCGCCTATTAGAAAAGTCGACGATCCATTTTGATCTGGTCTGGCTGGCTTGGGTTGGGTTGGTGACGCACAGGTTTTTAGGGCCCCTCCACCAAACTAACTTAGCACCTCGTAGCATCCATGCCATGGAGCCGGACCCGGACTAGAGTGAGCGCCAATGCCAGTCATCGTCTCTGGCAGCAACCATAGCGAACAAGTACCAAGACATCTACAGCGAATCAACTTCTACCATCCCACGACAGCCAAGCCCATTGATCCAGGCCCTTTCGTCTAGCGCACCGCCTGCAGAAGCACCTGCACCTGATGAGACTTAACAAGACCCGACCTACGGTCTGAGGGGTCACTTCGACTGTTCGTGGCGCCGCCTGGTCCATGAGCCCGGGCTGAAATTCGATAACCCAGGACCGAGGCTTCGTGGGGTTTGAATGAATCCCGTCTACAAAGGTAGGTAGCTAACGTGAGGCCTGCCAGCATCGCTGCATTGCAGGGCATCATCACCAAGAACAATAGCAGTCAGTAGAGCGTGGGCCACTATACCCATGCTGTTTTCCCCCTCCGAGGTTTGTCATAAGGCCTGATTAACACAATGTAGCAGACAAACAAGGAACGCACGCCCTGTGATGATGTCCATTTTAGTCAAAGTAGCATCGTGGCATCGCCCTGTCTGACAGCTTTTCCTTTTTCCTTGCCCCTGCCGTACGAGGCCAACGATGCTTTAGTCCCTGGTCCCTTGCAAGTCGAGTTGCACCCTGGCTGACCCTCGCTATCAAGAGACGCTGTGGTGGAACCCTTGATCTCCAGCACAGCGAAACAGAATGGACAACAACGCTGACAACGACTGCCGCTACGAACAGCACACCTAGACTATGGGGAATATCAGCAGCGTGGCACGCCTGCGAATATCGCTGAGCCGCCGCCACGGATGACTCAAGAAAATTCCCTGCGCTGTTCAGGCCTCCGTCTTCGCAATCAACTGGCTGATGCAGCTGTATGCCCATGGACGAGTTTGGGGCTCAAGCACCCACGCGGTCATCCAGTCTATCGGTCTCGCCGGCCGATGATGTCACCTAACCAGGCGGTGATGCATCCTCACCCTGAATGTGCTCTGTCGTTGGTGGTTGAGAGGTTCAATAAGAGACTGCTGGCGACGATCACGGGACCATACACATGCAACATGACTGCATTCCTCTGTTTCTCTTCTGCGCTTCTGCACAGACGCACCGCGAATGAACGTCCCCGAAGACATTGCCGGGCTGCTGGGATCCTCAGTGTGGAGTAGTGCAGGCATTAAGATCGTCGAACGTTTCTACCCACGCTGCTAGGCTGCTAAACTCTCGCACGTGGAGATGCAACTCGTTCAATGCCTGAGCTTTGATCCTTTCAATGGGATTGGAGTAAATCTTAGCACTAGCAAAACAAAACCCTCGAAGCCGCAGGCAACCCACTTGTGACTCGATTCATCACAGAGCTTTGACAAAAAGCAAAAGAAGCAAATCAAAGGCGTTTATCTTTCCTGTCTTGGCGCGAAGGGTTTGGTTCAATATGCCGCTGTGGTTGCATGTGCGACAACCAATTGAATTGATGTTTACAACTTCAAAAAGGGAGAGTACTCGGAGATTATTTCGAATGTGGAGGCTGGGGTTGCACAAAAACCTCAGCTTGTGAAACCTCAGGGATGAAGTTCCGGCAATCTCAATTCAAGAGGTACAGCACCACAGACGTGCCTGTTTGAGCTGAGTTGACCTGAGAGTAACCAATATAAATCCTGGTCAACTGTCAGGTGGTGAGATTTGTAGTCTCACCAAGCTGGTGCCTTACATGACTGTGAAAGTTGAGCTGTTGTGGTCTGTTTGTTTTGTGATGGTGTGAAGCGGGGAGATTAAATATCACGATATGGAGGAAACATCCAGCTATGGATGGACTAATAAAATATGATCAATTACTCTAGATCAACATTGAGACAGTTGATTTGCACTGGTGATGATAACCGGTCCGTCCGTCTTTATAAATATGCGTCAAATATTGAGCACTTTTTGGACAAATGGAATGCTGACATGGTTAAGTCTGAGACATACGACAAATTCGGTCCAAGAGTCTGTCTTTGCGAGCATCGCATCACATCGTGGGGTGTAGACTATAGTACTCAATACAGAGTAAAAATTGCAGGCTATCACTGTACAGCATCGCACATGATCAAATCGAGCGCACACGACTTGAGATCCCTTCCACTCGATGTTACTATCTAACTCTGAGTAAGTGTCTGTGAAGTGTCAACCCAACTCTACAATGCAATACATGCCACTTCTGCTGACTCTTCCGTTCCTACCCGGTCCCATCACTCTGCTCCCGGTCCTCCTTATCAGACTCCGGTCGTTGGTAGAAGTGCTTGCATAAAGAGAGGGGAGGTCGGCATCAAGGTCGGTAGCCGGCCGGAGGGTTCGGAGGACTCCGGGAAGAGCCGCTGGCCCGTGTTTTCGTGAATACAGCTGTTGAGAGATGTTTTAGGCGATGCCCTAAGGCACAGCATTGCCATAAAGAGACGATTTCCATCCTTTTAAGGGTCTTGGGTCAGCAAGATGCTCGCTTCCCCAGAAAGTAAGAATGAACATCGAACCACCTGATGCAGACGTCGTTCCACGAGATTGCTGTCCCAGAGACAGGGCGCAATCATCTGATAGTGACGACGACCCAGGAAATGGCATGGGGCAGAATCAAAAATTTGTCTGCTGCATGTTCGCATGAAAAGCATGGCGTGCAGGATATCAGAATTATACAAAGTTAGCTCTTCTGCGCGTTTCTCACGATGGTCTCACACACAAATGTCTGTCTGCCCAAACCAATTGATCCACCCCTCACTTCGCATTGAAGCTTTTTGAAGCTAAGCTCAAGCTGCTTTTCAATCTATATTGTCAATTCCCTCTGCATTAATAGGCATTCCAATTATAACCTCGGACATCAGGCAACTCCCCCGGGCATTTGTGGATCCGATATCGAACAACAATCAGTAATGCCTTGATTCTTCTCCTTCGGGCTCCGTTTTCTCTCCGTACGGGGTTACGGACGAATCTTTTGGATCACAACTAAGACAGCCTGGACCTTCTGAAACTCAGCCTACAGTAGTCGCATATCCTACTGCATTAACAACTCACAATGCAATAGACTCCATATTAACAAACTAACCTACACCGAATTTTGCATCACACCGCCAGAGTATTTTTATGACCCCGGCCACCTACAAATATCCATCACAAACTGCCTGATATCATTGCACACTTTTGCGACCCGACGTCCGTTTGTCTTCTCCATACGGCCGCTAGAAAATTCCGGGTCAAAACCGTCTTTCATTATTCACAGCCGATTAACGAGCCAACCAGATTGCATTCAATCATTCCTCGGTTGTCTACCGTTTCGCTTCGCTTCAGCTCTTCCTAGGTCCGGGTTCAGACGTCTCAGCGTCTTTTTTCCACGGTTTCGCTGGCATTACCCACTAAAACTTTCTTGGACACCAGTCACATTTGATGCCTTAAGCCCTTGGAGAAAAAAAAATTGTTGCAGTGCAGTTCCGAGCTCCCCACTTTCGACCTAAGTTCTCCCAATCATCCTGAAGCTGTTTGCCCGGGGAATCCTGCATCGTCATCCCCACGATCCACACTCCTGGGAAATCCTATCCTATCCAACCGTCTTGATTTCTTCTCTTTTCGCCATCATCACCAAATTTCGTCTAATCTTTTACGACTCCATTGTCGAGCTTGTCATCCCTTGACAATTCCCTTTGTGTGCCTCCCTCTATTAATCAACCCCCGACATCGAATTGTCCCGGACCGACGAGACCCGAAGCTTTCCTCGCCCATTATTTCGCCTCCCGAGCTCCATCTAGCACGCGCCTCATTCTCTCCTCCCGCCCTCATCCAGCTTTCGTCATAGCTGCCGATTCGACGGCACTTCAGTGCTCTCTCCATGATCGTGAGAAGGTGAAAGCCATTTCAACATGGCCTTCAACTTCAACTGGTCACCGTTAACAGCGGATGCCGACTTCTACCGTCGCGCGCGAGACCTTTTAACAAAGGCCTTAAACAAGAGCCCAAAGCCGCCCATCATTGTCGATGATATCCTCGTCAGCGAATTCAACCTCGGAACCGTGCCGCCTGATCTGGAGATATTGGAAATTGGTGACCTCGCAGAGGATAGGTTCCGGGGTATCTTCAAAATGACATATTCTGGTGATGCCTTCCTGACACTCAAGACAAGAGTTCAAGTACGTTTCTTTTTCTTATATTCGATACCTTATGCAACCAAGTCTTGAGGACCTGCAATCACATATTCTTTCTCAATGCTTTCTCGAGCTTGAAACACAATTGCAGAAGCTACCTCGAGCCTTGTACCTCCATCTAGACACCACGCCCCGTACTGAGGTCAAGACGGGGATGGCCATCCACCAGCCCTCATACCCATCACGTCAACAACACCCACCATTCTCGTTCAAGTTTCGACTCAGCCGTTGTGCCATTGCATGATGTCAATACCACCTTCTTTAATTGCGGCAATGCGCAATAAACCCCTCCTCACTTCTCCCCCCTGCCAAAATCCCTGGGTCTAAGCGCCCTGACCTATGATTTCATTCATGCAATTCTCTTTGATGCAACCACTAACAACATGACTAGGCAAATCCCTTGAACACCTATCTCTACTCTAAGCCGACCTTTACATCTCCTCAACCCTTGGCTGCTGCTTCTGGCCTAACAATTCCGCTCTCAATCACATTATCCGACTTCAAGCTTTCTGCCTTCATTATCCTTGTCTTTTCAAAACAAAAAGGACTCACTCTCGTTTTCCGAAATGACCCACTCGAATCCCTTAAGGTATCGTCTACCTTCGACTCGATACAGTTCGTACGCGATTACCTGCAAAGGACAATCGAACAACAACTGCGCAACCTGATGATGGACGAACTACCTGCAATTATCCACAGACTATCTCTGCAATTGTGGTGCCCGGATCAAGCAAACAAGGGCACTGAAACACCTACAGAGACGGAAGATGAAGCTGGTGTCGACCCTCTAGCCAGCCCGCCGCTGGATCCCGTGGACGCCAATGGCAACCTGCTCGATCCCAATGCGATTTCCGAACTCACTCTGAATGGAAGTGGCGAGGTTCAGTCACTATTTTCCCAGAAAAATCTTTTGCGCCTTGCTGCGTTGACTGACTCTCACCGAACCTTGTCACTCTTCACTCCCGGTATTCGCGATGTTGTTTTCCGTGCTTGGACTGGCTATGGGGAACGATCAGAAACATCTACACCTCTAATTTCGACACCGAGTCTTACCAAGACAATGTCATTCCACGCGGGCAACTCGACAACATACACCTTTTCGGACACAGCCAGCAACGCCCACGGTCACCTTCCATCGCGTCCTTCACTTGTTAGTATGAACTCTGGAACAGCTGGACGATCTCTTGGCGGCGGCCGATCACGGGCAGGACGTAAGAAGAAGACACGCGTGGTCAACCTGAGGCGCACCAAATCAGAGGTTGCCACTCCAGAGACAGGAAGTGAAGCCGAGGATATGGCATCCGTTGATATTCCTCTTTCCGAACCTCTTGTTGACCATTCTATTCCTGAGGAGACAGAGTCATCAGTCATCGCTGAGGCATCCCCACCAAGTAAGGTTCGGTTTAGGAGCGCAGAAGAGCCAGGGCATCCCCCGATCATGGCCAGCCTTGAGAATGCTCAACGAATGGGCTCTCCCCTGAAAAACGCTGTCCAGCCTTCAGGACCTCAAGATTACGCATCCATTGCTGCTATCACTGCTCAACTCAAGGCTGAGAAGAGCAAATCTCCAGGCCTGGAATATCAAAGTATGAGCTCGGAGACATCTTCTGTGATCCTTGAACAAGCTTGGATAATGAAGATGGCTGGCGAGATTGCTAAGCGAGTTTATGATGAGAAGAACAGGCAACGCAGTCCCTGGGACGAGCGTGAAGACGCACCACCACCAGCATACGAGGCCGCTACATAATAGCGACAACAATCAATTGTATCGGCATATACAACCATCCCACTCTCGTTAACATTCTATTTGTTCATTATTTCTACATGGGCGCTGGAGTTCGGAAATTTGGTTCATGGACACGGCCTAAACCAAGCAAACTTTTTTATGTTTTATGTTATTTGGTGGCGTTGGAAGAAGCAGGCGGTAAGGCAAAATTGGTGTGTCAGGTCGTGAGTTATGACTGGGCATGTTTCGGAGTGATGGTACTGTCGTTCGCCCTTTATTTCTATGTCACGACACAATTGTCTGTTTGGAGTGGTCAGCAGCCCCAGGGGGGTCGACTCATGACAATGTCAAAGTCTTTATCATGTTATTTACAAAAGGGTAGGCGAGATCGGCAAGGCTGGGACGATCAAGAAGATCGATAAGATATCTAGAAGGTATCATGGTATTGGTTAAGGGATGAGGCTAGGGTTGGGTTTGCATAGCACCCGCGTAGTACTCTAGAAACAACTCCAATTCATATTTTATGAACAGTTTATTTCTGTCTTTATTGATTTGTTCAATCATCATTCTGATCTTGCCATCATCAGGTGTGATTGCCACCCGAGACAAGTATGAGTACACTTCATATCCAGCAAAAGTTTGCTTTGGATGAGCCCCTCATCTTTATCCTGCTTCCTTGGCTCGATTCTCTTAAGCGTGCTTACATCGTGCCCCAAAATCGACCAAGGCCAGCCTGTATACGTACGTTTTAAGTTCATCCAAGCCATGGCTGTTTTGTGGTCCAAAGTACCCAGTAACAGCTCGACAGACGCCATGGAGGGGCTTAACCTCATAGTTGGGCCATATGCAGGCCCTTCACGCCCTGATACCGGCCATCGAGTATCATCCTCGAAGCTCGTTTTAGCTGCACTGTTCGCTTTCGTTCTTCTTTTGGGACTTGATTCTCTTCCTCTGAGATTTCTTGTGCGTGGCTCGCCCATCATTCTATGACTTGGCTGCGGCAGCGGCAGCCTGATTCTTCCCCTTCAGTTTCGCAAGCAGCTCCTCTTTCGCCTTCAGTTCAGCCAAGATCTTCTTCGTCATATCTTCAGCCTGGGCCTGCGCATCTGCAAGCTTGCGTATCTCGGCAGCCTCTGTCTCGAGACTGAAGGGTTGGCCGGGTCGGTTGTGCGCTGGTATCATCGCTGAGTGCTCCCAAACTTCATTGTTGTCTGTCGGGAAAGGTGGTGGTGCGCGTGTCTTGCCTTTGCCCTTGCCGCCATTGGGTTTCCACCCTTTGGGCACGCCACCTTGGGTCAAGAGGTTGTAGAAGACTTCGTAGGGTTCGTTGAAGAGTTGTTCTTCGTAGCTCCATGAGCGAATCTCGCCATTTGATGCTATCATGGCTTGCTTCTCTTCTTCGTTCCGGCCGTAGGGATGCAGACGGAGATAATGGTATAAAGTCTGGGGCTTCTCGCCTGAATCGTTCACGTAGTAGAGCTTGATGGTAATATCAAACTCACCCCAGCCTGTCTCTTCGACCACAAAGGGTTTCCCAGGTTCGCCTTCGACCACTATTTTCCGTCAGCATCAGCGCGGGCAAACAAAGAGAGCAATCGCGTACTTCGCACATAGTTGGGAATCGATTCATGTAGCTTGAATTGCACTCGGCGCAACCAGTATGTGATATCAGTGTCGTCGAGTCCCTTGACAAAAACTTGCCAGGAATGCGTGTGGTTATCAGGGATGCCCGCTGGTCGCGGATTCGTGTCGGAGAAAGGCTTTGCTGTGCTTCCTACAATGAAAGGTCGGCGGACTTGGGTGAGCTTGACGCGTTTTCCAAGTTGGTTTTGGGGTGCCATTTTGTTTTCGCAGAGATTTTAACTATATTAGCACGACTGTAAGTCGGCGCATGGAAAATTAGATGATAATGGGGATGCGACAAGAGTTGACGAAAGGTGATGGTTTAGAAGAATAGCAGAAAGTTAGCGTTGTAGGCTGGTTACGCCTCAGTGGCTTAGCCAATAATCGCTGTGCAGCCATATGGACCCTTCAGCCTTGGATTCCGATGATGATTTCATTGATTCCGCCCTCACATCGAGAGCTACATATCAGCAATTGACTTGAACACTCAATCGGTACGTCATAAAATTCGTTCTCTGACTTTTTTCTCAAAAACGGATTCTTCATTCCACATTCCCTTGTTTTCATCCGTTTCAGGTTTCAAAAAAAAAAAAAAAGCTCATCCCAACTCTGCAGAGCTCTCTGATATCGCACCACTTTTACGCCATCGCCATGTCGGCCTCAAAGAAACTTGTTGTCTGTGGAGGAACTGGCTTCTTAGGCTCTCGTATCTGCAAATATGCTGTAGCTCGTGGCTGGGATGTGACCTCTATCAGGTAAAACTCACATACATTTCAATCTCAGGAGAAAAACTCATATTGTTGTACAGTCGTTCAGGTGATCCTCGATGGGACACTATCAGCGCCTCTGCAACGCCTCCACCCTGGGCACACAAAGTGAGCTGGGAACGCGGTGATATACTTCGCCCTGCTACGTATGCTCCTTTACTCAATGGCGCCGATTTCGTGGTACACAGCATGGGTATTCTCTTAGAAGCTGATTACAAGGGTGCTATCTCGGGCAAGGAGTCTCTCATCGCTGGTCTCCAGAAAGCCTTTGCTCCTGTCCGCGATCGTGGCGTGGATCCTTTGGCTAAAGGACAAGGCGAGGATATCAAGCCCCCGAACCCCAAGGATCAGTTCACATACGAGATTATGAACCGGGACAGTGCAGTTACGCTGGCTAAGCATGCAGTCGCTGCCAAAGTGAACTCCTTCTGCTACATCTCTGCTGCAGCTGGTGCCCCTGTTCTGCCTCAGCGCTACATCTCAACAAAGCGAGAGGCCGAGATCACTATTGCCAGCAAGTTCCCCGAACTAAGAGGTCTCTTTGTCCGCCCTTCTTTCATGTTTGACAGCTCGCGTCCAGTAACAATGCCACTGGCCGCCATGGTTGGTCTCGGAACCGCCTTCAACGGCTTGACAGGAAACTACTTCAAAACCTTTATCGGTGCCGCTGGCGTCAAGCCTCTTAAGGTCGAGACTGTTGCTGAGGCAGTGATTGAAGCTCTTGGTGACGAGTCTGTCAAGGGTGCCATCGACGTGCCCGAAATTGAGGAGCTTGCGAGCAAGGCTTGGAGAAAAAGCATGCTGTAGGAAGTTCGTATGATATTGTATTAAAAGCAAAAACGCTAGACTGTATAATACCCAAATGGACCAAAAACGTAATATGATTTCTTCTCTTCAAATCATTGTTCCTCGTTCAAAGCTGTCCCTAATCTCTGCGGTGTATTTGTTATAGAACCGCGATAGCTTCTGGTTGAACTGCTTGTTCTTCTCGTTGATGTATGTCACATCGCCATCGTCTCCGTTCTGTGCCATCCTTTCCTTTCTCTTCTTCAGTCGTTGTTCCTCTGCTCTCTGCAAGTCCGCCACCAGACGATCGACAGCTGCCTTGTCTGGCTTGTTTTGGGCAAATGTCGTAGAATCAGCGGTAGAATAGAAGGACCCATCCTTGTCCACTGCAATAAGCTCGCCGTCCTCTGTCTCGACAATATCCAGCCCACCCGATGCTGCCGCTTTCTCGATGAGGGCCTTTTTGTCTTTCTCATACTGGTCCATATTCATATCGATGTTCTTGAGCTGTCGCTTGTAGATTTTGTTCGCTTCTTGTGTGTGATCAGCAAAGGCGTTGTTGTCACGACGGGCCGCTTTCTTCTTGAGGCGCTTATCCCACTTCTCACTCTCATCAACGGTCCAGTCCCAGGCACGCTTTCGCTCGAAGTCTCCTCCAGCTTCCTCCACGTCAGCCTTGAGTAATTTGTGAGATGCGATGGCGTGTTTTCGATGTATGGCAGTGAGTTGACTGGGGTCTGTGGCCAATCTTTGCGATTCAAGTGTTGCCTCCTTCAGATTGGTTTCTGCTGAAGATTTTGCTCGCGCTTGAAGCATCTTGAAGCGAGCCATGCGATCTTGGGCTTTGGATGCTTGTGCATCGTCCTTCTTTTCGGTGGAGGGGTCCATTGTTGTTGTTGGTGATGATGTTGTGGATAAGTGATGGTTTTTTGGCGGCTTGCAACAGCTATGGAGTTGATTGGTGGTGGTGTTAGTCCTGAGTAGGAATAGCGCAATTTAATGCAGCAGCTTTTGTTTGAAGGATCTTGCCTGCTTAGATAAGAAGTCAGGTATTAACGGGCTCTGTTTGTTACCTGCACCATCCCTGGTGCATATAAGATTTTAAAGCTAACTGTACCACCCCCTATAAGTTTTTAAATAAAACATTAATAAATTTAAAAGTATATATAGTTATATAGCTTAAGAATATAGATTTTTTCTATATATAACTTATATAT
>JAALXK010000156.1:0-118147 GCA_012977745.1 Fusarium anguioides | reverse complement strand
GAGCAATATGGTAGGCGGGTGGCTGATGGGATACCCTTGCCATGATGGTAATGTTCATCAAACACGAAATAGCATAAGTAGCCTCCGGTATACGAATAAACATGATACATGAACTATGCAAATCAACTTTATTTTGCTCCACTGGTTTAATACAATGCATCTTATCTTCTACCTTTCATCTACCCAGCTGTTGCAAATCAAGGCACTAACCAACATGGACCTGGCGGGTCCATGTCGTAGAGATCGTTGACAATTTCCACCTGCTGAGCCCATGGAACAAATGATTTTGCTGTGAACCTGTTTCGCCATCATTCCTGTATATGATCCTCAACGCCCTCCGCTCTTCCGCTCATTAACCACGTTTATGTCTAATGCAATGCTTTTCCCCCTATCGCACCATCCTCACTCAACTGTCCTTGTCCTATTCGAACACCCGGGAGGATTTCGTGGTGGCACCTGGACGACAGTGTGATGCTGCCGTCGATGGTATGCCAGAGGTTCACCAAACAGGGTGGAGAGATCGATTCTTTAGGCATGAGCAGGGACGTATTAAGTTGAAGCGGGAAGCGGCGAGAAGGATCATTGAGGCTAAAATTCCCTTCATTGTGTTTCAAAAACCGCTTCACATAAAGTCATCACTAGGCAGAGTCAGTACATTGATTTTGTTAAAGATCAGACGAATACTCACTCTCCGAAGTCATCAGCATCCTCGTAGGTAGCGGTATCCGCGACATTAGAACGGCCAGTAACTAGAGATGTCTTTGTCTTAGCAGCCTTTGTCTTCTTACCGCCCTTGTCGGCAGCCTTCTCCTCTCGCATCTTCTCGTTACCCAGGGCAGTCATGGTACTGGCAAGCTTCTTGATCTGCTCACTGGGCATCTCCTTGGCAAGAGCCTTGGCGAAGTCCTGAAGAAACAGGCTGTAGTGTGCGTTCTTAGAGTTTGCTGAGATGATAGGGGTCAAGGTGGTCCGGAGAGTCTCGAACTGGGCCTTAGTCTTGGGCTGGAAGAGAGGGAGCTTGGAGATGTCGATGGTCTTGGTAGGGTCGTTGGCATCGACAACGACAGTAGCAGGGCGAGACTTGGCTCGCCCAGCACTGATTCCAATATCTCCAAACATATCGGCAGCGTGTGCGAGATCGGCTTCCTGCTCAGTGCGTCGGAGTCGTTCACGCTTCTCGGCCTCGGTCTCTTCATATTCCTCTGCATTGGCGGCATTCTCTCGCTCCTTCGTGCGCTCAGCCTGGTGCTCAGCGATGCGCTGGCTCTTGGGCTTCTTAGCCGCTGCAGCAGCAGCGGCAGCCTTCTTCTTGGCCTCTTCAGCCTTTCGCTCCTTTTCACGCTCGGCCTCGGAGTCGTCGTCGGCATCCCATGAGTCTAGGACCTATTGAAAGTCGTGTTAGGGATACGAGTCGAATATGCGGGTAGTTTTCGAGGCAAAAGACAACTTACATCACCATCGTCCTCTTCGTCGTCAAACTTGCGGCGAGAAGCGGCGGCGGCACCAACAGCAGGAGAGCCGGAGGAGCTGCTGTCGTCGCTATCCTCATCGTCTATACATGTGTTGTTAGCAAAGATGCCCTTCCATCATATTGCTTGTCAGACAGGCATTAAGCCGAGCAACCCCGCAAGAGTCCATATCGAGATAAGACGTCACGATAATTTGGGTAAGGGATCCAGAAGGCAGAGTTGGAAGTTGTCACATACCCCACTTCTTAGGAGGCATGATGTCGGCTTTTGACTACGAGGTACGGGGGAGTGTTTGGTGGTTGATAGAGTCGAAGTTGCAGTCGAGTTTTAGGGGCATATGTGGTAAAAGGAAGTTTTGTGTGAGTTGTGCGAGTGTGTGGGTGGGTGTTTGACGCTGCGGTACAAAACGGGTCGATGATGGACCTTAAAAGTAAGGAACAAAGAGATTGATGTAGATATAAACTGAGAAACGCTAATTCAGTTTGAGTTTAACTGGAAAGGTCTTGTATATTCGTTCACTAATTCAGCACTCTATCTGCTTACTTGAACGTTCAACTTGATCTCAAAATATCAGATAAAGGTAAAATTTCTCGTCAGGCACAATTTCTTTACTCCCAAGAACCTAACCAGGAGTCAAAGTGGGATGGAGGGGTAGCCGATCTAAAGGAGGGGCTTTTTTTTTCTAGTTAACTACTGTACCTACCTAGGTGGTTACCTTGTAGTAGAAATTTCGGCTATTTTTTGGACGCATTTTTTTCGCTCATGATAGTTGACGTCAGTCATGATACCTCAGCCATTTCAACGGCAAAAGTTGCGGACCTTAGGTAGTAGGTAGGTACCTATTTACATACTTCAAGTTTGTGTTTCAGGTATCTTCCAAGTGTGTTCTCTTCAAAACCATTGTCCTATTATTCAGTGAAGCCACACACCTTATCGAAGCCACCAAAATATTTTAATAACTTGGCCCGTAGTTAGCATCTTACGATACCAACCCGTATACTGGCCGTGATTCATATGTCTAGATGTCAGTGAGATTTTCTCCAGTCATATTCTCTCGCCAGTCACTGGAATTTATCAATATATCCGCGTCTTGGCGTTTCGAAACAGTTCCGATGTAAGACTGTACGATCTTAGATACCTACCTTTACAGATGTGAAGGTACCTTCCATTTTGGTATAGGTAGTGGTGACCTTCTAATGGAATCCGAGGACACTTACCCGGTAGGTACCTCAGATATGTCATGTGATCGTGTAAGTCTCTTAAGTAATACACCTAGTCTAATTCAAGTCTTCCTTATGGTATTCTAGTAAGTCATTTCCATCATTGAAAAAAAAAACCGAAGCATTATGTATTATGTGATTAGTCCTTGCCCTATGCCAATATAAGGGCTTATGTCTACCGCCTGAACCAAAAGAGTCACTGTTAACAAATAAAGTACCTCTTCAATAGTTTCAAATCTCAAATTTTATGTTCAGATCATAATATGCGATGCATGGTAGAGACATAAACTCACGCCCTGAAATAGTTTTCACATGCTATGTCATATTCAGACAAGGTCCAAGTGTCCAAGTCGCCCAGTAACCATATCAATCTTGTAATTATATATGCCCTTCAAGACTCGGTATGAAATGAACCATCAGTTACTTATATCAGGCAATTGCAATTACTACACGTCACGAAAATAGTCCTTTAGCTCGCTAGGAGGGAATCGGCTTCAACGTCAAAGCTGAACTCTAAGCTTACTGTCATGGGATCACGAGTCGTTGATGTAAGTCAATATCTCCAGCATTTCCGACTACACGACACAAACAGATGACCATCATTATTGACTGTCTCACCCAAAATCCACCCCTTGGCATTCCGGAAAGATCCTTACCTATAGTTGTGAGGCCAAGGGATCATGTTTACTGTAGAAGGTCAATATCGAGAAATTCCGACACCAGATGAATTATCCGCTTCGACTCGGTGTCTAGAAATCCCCTTACTCAAGTAAGCAAGTTTTCAACAATCTTTAAAATAATAGGACCGTTTATAGCACGTGCCATCAGCCTCTTCACTGATGTCAGACAGTTGAACTTGAGTGATTCCTAAGCCTAATTACGGATTTCCGCTGCAAGTGTCAACATCCGAGTCCTTCCGATGAACCTCACTCACGTGGTAGCGTAACTTTTAAGCCGCAACCAGTGATCAACTTTTGCTTGATCCCGATTTAGGTCCTTAGCGTTCCCATTGCTTGACCCGATTGCTTGGGCCACCATGACTGACAAACACTGCTCGTCTGTACGGCTTGGCTTGGTTAGACTTACACGATTGGACCCGGGTTTAGTTAGCGGCGGCCACGGTGTGCCGCATACGCCGCTCACCTTAAACCCTTCTCCCGGTCTGTCTTCGTGAGCTTTGTCCTAACTAACGTCTCCAGTCAATGATTTTCCAGCCGGATGGATACGGCACTTAGAAATGTTCCTCATCGACAGAGATTGCATACTGGATTGGATCGGACCCGAGGGGGTACAAATGGGAATGGCGTCTGGCATGCAGACACGCCTCTCTGTAGGCTTATCTCTGAAAGATATATAAAAGTCCAGCTTGACCACCTCAGGCAGAAAGCCCTACATCATATATTCCACATCAAACAATCATATCTACCATTGAACACTAGGCAGATATCTGGCTTCGCACCCTTGCACCCAAGACATCAAGAATCGTAACCGTTCCTATGTTGTCAACTCAGTTTCAGCACAGCCAAGCTTCGAGACAGGCCACTAAGGCAGCAGCTTTTGGCCTTGTTCGAACCATATCTTCCACCCCGTCTCTCTCAAGAACCCCCGTCGCCCTTCGACTCGGCTACGCTGCTTCTCAGCAGCATCGACTCTTCTCATCCACACCCACCAACCAGCTTCGTGACTTCTTTCCTGTGAAGGAGACACCACATATCCAGACGACTAAGCCAGCATGGCCACACGAAGGTTACACCTACGATGAGATGTTGGCTGTTGAGCCTGCCCATCGACCTCCCAAGACTGTCGGCGACTATACAGCCTGGAAGATTGTCCGCTTTGCCAGATACTGTATGGACAAGGCCACAGGCATGGATCGTGAACAGAAGTCAGACAAGACCAAACCGACTACCGCGATTGAGGCCCAGAAGCCACTTACCGAGGCTCAATGGGTGAGCACATATACAATGCGTGCACTGGGCCACGAGGTCATAGGCTAACGTGGAAAAAGTTAATCCGATTCATCTTTCTCGAAAGCGTTGCCGGAGTCCCAGGCATGGTTGGAGGCATGCTGCGACATCTTGGTAGTCTTCGACGCATGAAAAGAGATAATGGTTGGATCGAAACACTCCTCGAAGAGAGTTACAACGAGAGAATGCATCTTTTGACGTTCATGAAGATGTGTGAACCTGGCTGGTTCATGAAGATGATGATCATCGGTGCTCAGGGAGTCTTCTTCAACAGCCTGTTCGTCTCCTACCTTATCTCGCCCAAGATTGTCCACCGATTTGTCGGATACCTTGAGGAGGAGGCTGTCCACACCTATACACGCTGTATCAAGGAGATTGAAGATGGCAACTTGCCCAAGTGGAGTGACCCCAAGTTCCAGATTCCTGAACTTGCTATCCAGGTAAGTTGCGTTAAGGCCCAGAGATAATACAGGAATCTAACAATAGTGTTCTTTAGTACTGGAAGATGCCAGAAGAACACCGTACAATGAAAGACTTGATCCTTTACATTAGAGCCGATGAGGCAACACATCGAGGAGTCAACCACACACTCGGTAACCTCAATCAAACCGAAGACCCGAATCCCTTTGTCAGCGACTACAAGGATCGTGAGCCACCAAAGCCTGCGTTGAAGCCCGCTGGCTACGATCGAACTGAAGTCATCTAAAGATGGTATAACAGGGTGACAACACCCGCTGGTATTGGTTAAAACCCCCTCGTCATATGACGCGGGCTTGTACGAAAAGTTGTTCTATTGTTTGAAAGACAGAGATGTGGGTTTTCGATATTGCGATTTCGAATTTTTTGCATATGATACCACTAGGAAATGGCGTTTCAAGGCCCCAAGAAGGAGTTTGTTTTCATTTTCTCATACATATTGACATTTTATAGCACTTGGGGTGTGGAATCCCTACTCTCGATGGACTAAGGAACATGAAAACATGATGATTCATAGGACCATATTCCAGTGGTAATAAAGTTGAATTACTTCAAACAAACAACTGCATGTCAATGTGAAGATGAGCATTTACATAGATCCGGAAATGTCATACCTCCATAGTATTTGGAGAGTAACACTAACTCACAGAAGGTATAGAAAGACAATAGTCACTTCGTATTGTTCCTGATGGTACGTGCAAATAATTTGAAGAATATCCGTATTGCTTTCAACTGCTTTCGCCTCAATTTCGCATCTCGAGGCACTCTGCCTATTCAGGTAAAGAGGAAATTCGCTGTTTAGGTTAGGTAGGTACCTTAGTTAATAAGCTTCTTTTTCTCCGGTCCGTACCGTGTTACAAGACAAGACCTCGAAATCTGCCTTGCGAGGATCCTCAAACGCAAAGGAATAGTCGGCTGTCACCGAGGAAGGCAGGGGTAGGGTTACAAGCTGAAACTGATGTCACGACAGTATCGATGCTTAGTAGGTTAGCTTACCTATGCATGTTTCTGTTGTCACACAAGTCATTTCCTGGCTCTGGCGCGAGGAAAAAGAACACAGCCTTGGATTGTGGGGACGGATCGTGGGCCGCGCGGAGAGCTGGGGCGGTGTAAGTGAGATATACGTACATACTTGGATGAGTGCGTGTTTTGGATAGTGTTTGCGTGCATAATAAATCATGATACGAAACATGGAATATTGCACTACAAACCCGGCGGTATTGTTTTAGACTATTCCCCACTGAGTGACGTTGCCAACATGGAGATGCCAGTCTTGATCAGGCAAACAAACACTTCTGAGTCCTGGACTCAGATTAGCGCTAGAAGCATCACATTTTCCAGAGGCAGTGCAGAGAGTGCATGGTTTACAACAATCCAGGGACAAGTCAGATACCAACGATGATCTATTAAAAGCTCTGACGATTGTGCTACGTGCTTGTTACAGTTAGCACAATAACTAGACTGTATGTCGTCAAAGATGAAGATTTTTGTTGTAGAATTCTAAGCACGTACCAACCCACCCATCAAATGGAATGTATTTCCTTGTTCATATATGGCTGATACCTTATGATTGGATGCGAAGCTCACTATTAAACGAGTGATGAATAACACAACGAATGACTTCAAGTAAAATAGGGCTGAAATGTGATTCAATATGCTCCTTTGCACTCATGGCATAAGCAACTGAAACTTGCATATAGTAGCAGAACGTGACAGGAAAACAAGTGGGGGAGTTGGACTTCAACCCTTACTCAGACCCTGGTTTGGATTGTACTGATTCGACAAAAAGCGCGTATTGGGCGATTGATTTGATGACAAGGCAGAGCAGAGTCAACAGGCACACAATGAGTAAGTTAACTTACACCGTACGTACAAGGTTCACTAAATCCGGCGGTTTCCTGTCTAGCGAAAACTCTAATGACAGGATCGTCATTAATGGAATAACCTTGTGGTGATCAAGGGAGGCTTGTGGCTATGTCGTTACTAGACTCAAATTTAACAACGCGAATATTATGCGTCTGTAACCCGTAGTAGTGAAGCATTGGCATTCATGACGAAGCAGAGAGCGCTGCAAACACCCAGTTCTTGGATGCCGTTTTCCCACATGCAAAAGTGCCGCTATTTGACGTGGTAAGTTAGACGGTTAGATAGTGCTGATGCTCATTTACCGAGAACCACCAATCCCAAATGGAGCGGGATACACATATTGGGGATTTGGGGTCACGGACGGCGGGTCTAATCCTTGGTACTGATGAATGCATTGATTCAAAGACCTCTCCACATTAACAGATGAATCCAGACACCCAGATGAATGAGAACAACAATATTACAACGTGGATTTTCGAGTACTAGAACTGGAGATATTGAGGCCGTAAGCTTGATTCACCTTGTCTAATAAGCTGCATCGTGTTCATTTCCCTCTGTTATCTCCATTGCTCATCTCTCCTCATCTCTATAATACAACGCCATTAATACCCATCCCCATGTCAATTTAGCGATATCACGATTTACATCGGCCTGGAGAGCGAGTCTGCCTCGCTTCCCACAGCTCAAACGATCCTAAACACTGTTAAAATTAGCAAACCTCGGTACTTGACGACTCGCAAAGCTATCGTACCTTACCTTGGGTACCCTTCTTTAGCTCCCATTCGTTCAACGTGTCTCTGCACAGCCTCCGCACCATTCTGGCCCTACATAAACTTACAGCAATAAATTTCCTACCTTATGGATGGGATCTTGTGCGTCAAGACGCCTGTACAGTCGATTTACCCCGTCTCATTCTGTGTGGTTGGGCTTCTATTGGAATTCTGGATGAAAAGGACCAGCCACAGAAAGATCAGAGAACCTGAGAGATCAGAAGAGAGAGACAGACACAGACACAGACACACACCACACCCTTCCCTGAGGATCCGTCCCTTGCAACCTTGGTACCTACCTAGTTACCTACCTATGAGTGTGGACCAGCGGTAGCCGCCCAGCTTTCATCCTCTCATCCCACTCACTCTTCAGAGAAGCTCACTTGGAGGAGAATCTGACAGAGTAACATAAATTGTCAAGGTCTTGGCGCTATAACTAAAGCTCCTACTACCCCCGAGACAACTGACCGACTTACCTTAACTTTACGGATTTGATCTTGTCGATTTCGCTTGTATTTTATTCGTTGTGCGATAGACTTCAGTGCAATACCCGCCGCACCGCATCCCACCGCATCCATCCCAAGCAACTCATCTCCACCATCATCTGCATCTGCATCCGAACACAGCACGGCACAACACTATTACAACAACATCAACCATCATCGTTATACGCAAAGAAATACCGCTATTTTACACGTCGCATCCATCTACTTCAAACTATATCCCGATCCCGCTCAAGCTGCGCGCTTCGCAACCCCTTCCACGCGTCGGCCGCCGTGATAGGACAGTCCCCCCCCGCCCATTGCATCACCTTGTGAGCGCACAGCCCCCGGCATCGCCACGGTGCCTGAAGGCTGACTCCAAAGTCTGCCTCGTCTACAGTACAGTGCAGTACATCGTTTGCTTCTAAACTCGGCAACATCATGGATCAACAAGTTCAACGAGGCCGGTCGCCTTCGGTCGGTCATCAACAGTCTCATATAAACCATTCTCACTCCCCGTCGCCGACGCCTTACCAAACCAACGATCCGTCCATCGGCCTCGGTCTCACTCTTGATCAATCCGCTCAACAGTCCTACGACGCCTTCAATAATTCGGGTTTCCTAAGCCCTCAGCAGTCGCCTTCTTTTCTTCCTGCGCATCAACAGCAGCAGCAACAGAACAACTCCTTTGGCCAAACCAACCTGTCCGACCCCGCTATTCTCGACCCCAATAACACCGCTTCATTTGGCCAACAGCCTACCAGCTCTGACTTCAACAATCAGGCTCAAGCAGCTTACTTGTCGCCTAACCTTAACGATAACGACTTCTCTCTCTTTCCGAATACCAGTGGTCCGGGCGACCAGTTTAACGCCCCCTTGTTCGACCAGTCTACGCTCAATCCTAACGACATGAATACCATGGCGCAAGGGCATCACTCGCCCACCCCTCCTCACCTATTCCAGCACGATGCTCAGCAGCCTGGTTCCGCTCACCAGTCGCCCGCCTTTAACCAACACCAGTTCTCTTCCCCACCAAGCCATTCGCGACATGCTTCGCTGGGCCCTGCAGACGCTCTTCTTCCAAATCAAATAGCCGATTGGAACCAGCCTCAATTTCAGGGTCATCGTCGCACACCGTCCGAGTACTCAGACGTCTCATCTGTTGCTCCATCACCTAACCTTGTTAGCGCTGAGTCTTTTGAAACTGAAATTGGCGGGCATTCGCCTGCTCATCGTCCTTCCGATGGCGGCTTATACCAGGAGGTGTTGAGCATGGGTAACTTTAGTCTTTCCGACCCTCAGGTCGGTGGAAGTCCTAGACACCAGGGTCGTAGTCCTTCTCATAGTCCCGCGATTAGCCCCCGCATAGTTCCTCAGCAGATGCCTGACTTGAATCAGTTGAATCAAAACAGCTTTGGTTTGGCAGCTCCCCACAACCCATATGGAGTCCCCTCTACCTACCCCGACGTCTCAGCACCCATGGAAGCCTTCCCTAGCCTACAGCCTTCAGGTGCCGACTTGTCGTCGATGGCTCCTCCTGCGATCAACATTGATTTCGCACCAACAAATGCCAAACAAGGCGCTTTTGACACCCCCAAATCTCGTATGGACCAGGACTCCTTGACCCCTCCAGACAGAGGTATGTTAAAAACCGAAATTATGCATGTTGAAACCACCTGACTCTCTAGGCCGCCCTCGATCCCGCCCTCGTGCGGTAACAGACCCTTTCCACCCTGGTGGCGGCTTGCTAGGCCGCCAGGGTAATGCCAACATACTCTCACCCTCGCTAGGTGCCGACTTGGCAGCGCGAGCAGACTCTAGATCTTTGTCCCCTCTTGACAGACAAGCGGGTACTTCGCCTTCCAGGAGAAGACAGTCCACGTCAGCGGTTCCCAATAACGTTATTGCCCTGCGACTGGCAGATCCCGAATACCAGAACAACCAGGACAGTGGCGCTGCGAAGCGTGTTCAAAAACACCCCGCCACCTTCCAATGCACATTGTGCCCCAAGCGATTCACTCGTGCGTATAACCTGCGATCACACCTGAGAACTCACACGGATGAGCGTCCCTTTGTGTGCACTGTGTGCGGAAAGGCCTTTGCCAGACAACACGATCGCAAACGACATGAGAGTCTTCACTCGGGCGAGAAGAAGTTTGTATGCAAGGGTGATCTCAAGGTTGGAGGCCAGTGGGGTTGTGGCAGAAGGTTTGCTCGTGCCGATGCTCTGGGTCGCCATTTCCGATCAGAAGCTGGTCGCATTTGCATCAAGCCTCTGTTGGATGAAGAAATGATGGAGCGACAAAGACTTTGGCAAGAACAACGCATGCAACAGAATATGGCTCAAAGTATGGCTGCTGCATCTAACATGCCAATGGATGGTCCCGTCTATCCTATGGATCCCTCAGGCAATCCCATGCTCCCGGCGGCTCTCTTGGCCCAGTATCCCGCATTGGCTCAGCTGAACTGGTCAACACCTGATGTCAATGCTGGTATGGACGATGAAGTCAGTGGTCGTTCGTCATTTGATGCCAGTGACTATGATGAAAACGAAGACGGCGGATACGTGAGTGGTCCTGGCACAGGGTTTGGGGAGGGTGGTATGGGTCAAGGCTTTGGGGAGATGGGATATGCCAGTGATTTTGGAGGGCGGTAGTAAGCCGTGGCATCAAGAGATGCATGATGTGATCAATGTCTTTTGCTTCCTTTGTTCCATACATCCCGCCACGTTTTTTTGTTAGCAGCGTTCTTTCTCCCTATCCCTTATTTCTCTTTTCCCATTTCAAGGAAATTTGGGTTTGACATTGGATGTCTGTTTTCTGGGCGCCAATAGATGGCGCGTGGTTACTATACCACTGCGATTATGCAATTGGATAGGGCGACTTTTTGTTTCTCTAGGGGAGTGGATGGGTATAGACGGTACGTGCATAGATACCAAACTTAGTCTGTTTTCTTTTATGAAGTTCGTCTTTTCTTGTGCTATTGTTGTATGCTCTCAGTTTATGTGATACAGCCTTGCTTTCCTATCATTTCTATGTCTGAATAGAATCGATCTCTCAGTGCTGGGGCAACCTTGTTATCTAATGCCTCAAGAAGCATAGATACTTAACTTGTGTATCAATATGTAATTGGCAATTGATACAACTAGGCGGACACCATGGCATATACTGACGTCTAGATTTCCCCGTCTCCTGCCTGATCATTTATTGCCTTTGATCGACGTTACTTATGAAAGCCCTCTCTGGATATCTTTGTAGTGACTCGGAATGAAAGTATTACAAATAACTCCGAGCCCAAGAATAACAATACCAACGCCTTGCAAGAACCCCATAATTGATTTCCTTCTTTCCCAATACTTGAGTCCAGCCAGGCTTTCACGACCACTTCTTGCCATGAAATCATGATTGAGGTCAAGCCCAGTTATGCATGATCAATGCATCGGGGATATACCAAAGTATTCCTTGAATGTTGTCGCCATGAAATTTTCACAAATTTCACGATGGACTGCTACACATGATTCAGTGATAAATGGCATCAAGAGCGAATTTGCCTCGAGGAGGACCTGTTCTTGTAGCTCAAATTCGTCCCCTTCGGCTGTCACCGTGCTGCTCGATGCTGTGCTATCCGACCCTGCTGGAGATATGGGACCCGAAGGCGATCGATCGTGATGTAGCTGGCGCACCGTCCACTGGGCTCGGACGATGACACCCACGGGTGCCTTGGCCCGGGAGCGAAGGCCATCTGGGATAACTTGGAATATCGCTTTGTAAGAAATAGTTTTCCCCAGACCAGGAGCAAGGGTGACAAGCTCCTGCATCTGAAAAGCGCGGAAAGTATCGTCAAAGGGCCCAAAGAAGGGGTCGTCAGCAGTGTCTGCCGCGTCAGGTTCGACCTCTTCCAAGCTCGTCACTGTCCGGTGATGAGCGACAAATGGGTCGACGGCCTGTAGTGCTGCTATCACGGCGCCGGGAGGAAGAGTGCCCGGTATCGGAACAGAGATGGTGAGGAGTTGCGTTGAGCGCATCTTATATGAGGATGATGGAACGGATTGGCGGTATAGGCAGTTGTCGAGTTCCCTTGAATAGGTGTAGGGAAGGCGTTAGAGGGTGTAAAGTGGTTGTCTCTTCAGACAAAGCCCGGCCAACACTGGTGACTAGAGTCTGAGGATATTGGTAATGGTGAGGGTAGTGATGTCGAGATATTTATCTTGATGAGACATCCAAAGGCGCACATGGTGATTGTCAATGGCAATTGACGATTAATATTCCATCCGCGATAGTTGAAAACCAAGGCACGATAAATGGAAAAGACAACAGCGAAAGAAGAGAGAAAGACAATGGAAGAGTATCCTTCACAGCGACTCTCTCAACTTCCCCACTGCAGGATGTTAGATGGGTATGTGTTAGTCGATAAGGACTCTGATATTGAAAAGAACGAAAAGATTATCGAGAAGAGGAACCGGGAAATAAATCAAAGTCTGCGCCTCACGGGAAGTGCTTCAAATTCGTCTTCGTTCACATGAATCGGAGATTCAATCCGACGACAAGCGGAGCAGAGCGGATATGCTAGGTAGGCATGCCATGCACTGCGCTACCATGCACCACACGATGGGGGAGTTGAGAAGCGAATAGGCGCCCGCGCGTATAGGAACAAGAGCAATGAGCACCGAGCCTCACAGCCCTTGAATTTCACCCTCTCTTCTTCGAGCGGGAATGGGGTGATATTGTGTTGCGTTGCGTTGGTTGAGTTGGGCAAGAAAGACAGGAAGCTTGCGTTCGAGTTGAGTTGAGGCTAAACCAAATGGTGGCTGAAGGGATAAAAATATACTGTACCTGCACCGTATAGTAGTACCTTGGGCGGGGGACATATATGGTGGCTGAGGGGGCCCTCGTTACAGGAGGAGTCAAGAGAGAAAGAAGAAGGATGATGATGAAGAAGATGAATGGAAAAAGTTATCGTCGAAGGTTGTCAATCAAGTGAAACGGAAAAGTTAGGTCGAAATTGCTATTTTCCGAGTATCCGTTGGTGGTAGACAACTGCCGCTTTGACGGGAAGTACCAAGTTGGGTAGGTAGGCTAGGAGGTAGGTATTGTGTGATATCTCCAAACCCTCGACAAAGTGTCTAATTAATTAATTAAGTTACGGTTGGGGCATCATCCACACCCACCTCGGCACGTCAATTGACTGATATTTCTTCATACTTATTGTACAGTGTAGTGCCTATTTGGAATGCATTGCCTGTGCTCTCCTGGAAGCCAGGTATCATACTTAGGTGCTTGCTCAGCTGGTTTGCTTCCGTGATTCGTCAACCACCTGCCAGAATAAGAGAACCTCCCCTGAAGAGGAGGGAGCTAGACGAGCTGATGAGCGACGCCATATCCTTAAACTGAACGGGCGAGGCCCAAGATGAGATGCTGTGTTGTGTTGCAGCCAATTCCCGAAGCACGGACGACGGCTGTCTTGGCGGAGACGAACGAACCATAATGGATCTCGCCCTGTCAATCTTTTGGTCCAGAAAATCATGTGCTTCAGTCCAGACCGAGAGATTAACGGCCGGTATCAAATCTTCATTCCGAGGCCGAACAATGTGCCACTCACGCCCCGATCCGGCAGTTGGCCGACCGTACTGACAGTAAGCAACTATCTCTGGAGCGAGGACTTTGTTCAGTACCGTTCACTGTATCATACCAAGAGTCCGGATGCGATACTCAAAGATTTCAATTTCTATGTGCCACTCGGCTCCGGAGCAAATCTAACCGAGTTGCATGAGGTTCTCCAAGTCTTGGGCCAAGACGAGACGGGAAACAGACAGATGGATATGCGGCCCGTCTTGCATGTCAGGTCTAAGAATAAACTCATATCACCGGCAGTGGACAAGGCTAGGCTTGTGACTGTGAGTACCTATGTACAGTAACCCAAGTAGGTCGTTAATGAGTCTAAGACAACTCCCTGGGTTGGGTTAGATTAGATTAGGTCAACTTAGGTGCAGAACCTATCTCGGCTCGGGTGACTTGCCTGCAGCCATCGTAGTCGGGAACCGAGCGTGTGTTCTATGAATATCACCATCTCACATACAGTAGCATCGTCTTTTACTGCAAATGATTGATGCCAGAGTCCGTCCAGTTACGGATGGCAGCTCGTGGCTCAGTCGCTAAAATGCCAGTAACCTGTTAACCTACCCTTGCCCCCCAGTCTTTGGCAGAGATTTAGATTGGTCAACTCGGGCAGAACCAGAACAGGGCGATAAATATCAATCGACTATCCATCCAGCCTTGGTTGCACTCCTTTCTCTCGATTCTCATTTCCTTCATATTTCAAGTTCCACCTGTCTGTTTTTCTTGTGACAATGGCGGTTACTCTCAGGTCTGACCGCCTGGAAGGCGTTGGGCTGGATGTGCAAACCATTCTTTCCTGTCTCGCTGCGTTTATGCGGAGACCTCCATCCATCTGAACTGATAAGTTAACATGTGGTGTATGAAAACGGCCCCGTCGATTCAACGCTCCACGTCCACGTTTATTGCCCACGTCCAAGACGGCCACGTCGCTGTCGTCGTCGTCAATCCTGGTTCATATGGGCCAGCGGCATTGAATCTGCGGGTTTTTTGAACGAGGTTTCGGCGCATGGCACGGCGTAGGTACGGATGGCTGGAGGCGGTGAAGGTTTGGCGATGCCTATTCGAGACAAGTTCTGGCCTGGGATGATGCACAGAGCTAGGTCTTGCAGCAAGCGCAGGGACTTGGAGGGACATCTGCAACAAACTTGTGGTGCTTTCACAGCTTTGTGGATTCCTGGAGTCGTCCCAAGCATTCAACCTGCGGGTAGTTCCCTACTGTTTCTGCATGTATCAGAGGATCCCAGTCTCTTGATGTGAGTGTGACTGTGAAGCGACGGAACTCTGGGTGTCGTAGAAAATACCTCAACACTAGGCATGTGAGTGGCTATTGAACTTTGTATCAGGTACAGTGACTGCGTTCCAATGTAAAGGTTAACTCGTATCTACTGTCCTGTACTCAATCTGAGTAGTCTCCCTAGGGCCCTTCCGTACCCGCTCCCCCAATTAACATTAGTGCATAGCGAAAGCAGCCTGGTGATCTTTTTAAGGTCAGAAGCGGCGGTCGTTATGGGAACCAGATGTCACAACAAGTCCCACAAAAGTTGTCCGAGGCTGAGAGAAACCTTGGACCTGAGTCTGGAAGACAAGACGCGGGGAACTGGAAGGGGAACGGGACGTTTACCACAATCCCAAGGAGCTGATAGCCCTGATCTTTGCCTTACCCTACCCTTCCAGGGAGTGCCATGCACTATGCACTTCATGTGCTGGCCCCATTCTTCGTTCTCATCAAGGCATGTAAAAGGAACCCAAGTTCTAGTGAGACACATCGTGTGCCCTTCAGAGTAACGCGAAATGCCACACCTTGTCTCAGAGTGAATGTCAGTATCGACCCGCCGTGGAACAATGAAGTCCGCGTGATGTCACAGAGATCGAATGACAGAACCATCGTCTGTTGGGTTTGATGTAGTACGATCCGCGAGCCCGAGGTGGAATAGAGTGTGTCGATAGAGAAGTTCTTGTGCAACTCATGAGTCAACCTCTCTTTTCTTACTGGACCTACCTTTCTTGTTGGGGCAGAAGCAAGCCAAATAATTATACCTACAGCTTCCAGTGGTGGGAGGCTATAGCTGGTCGAAAGTTGGAAGAACAGACAACCCCAGTCGCGAGAAGCGTCCAATACGGTACAGTATTGGGCGCGCATATGCACTGGAAAGGTGGTTTCAGGCATTGCGACCCTTCTTTTTCAGAATTGTGACTCTTTAATTAGTGGAATGCACATGTGAGATTCGGGTGGCTGGGTTGGACTAGAAACTGGCAGGTCATTGGGCTTCACTAACATGTACCTCAAAGGATCTGATCCAACCACGCGCTCTGCTGCGGCCTGACCTTGCAGACCTGCGTCAACATCAACGGGCTCGCGCGTGGTTGGCTGACCTGGATCGAGTGGATCGTACATGCATGTACAACAACACGACAGATGGTGTTTACCTGTAGTGATAGCGGAGGTTGTTTTGTTGATGAGTGCACAGGTTGACGTCGATCTGGAATATGACTGGAACAGAGTCGAGGCTTGGAAGGGTTTTTCTCTTCGGTGGCACGAGTTCTGAAGGAGACAGTGAGTGGGTGTGTAGTACCTTGAGGGGGTATTGGGGTCTGGTGATTGTGATAGTGATGTGTGGCCAACATTGGATGTAAGTATTGGCAGAATTCGAGGAACAAGCTTCTGAGTATACCTTTGTCTTTACTTAAACGCCTCTTAATGAATAGTGAATAGGTAACGTATGTACTCAATTGTGCGAGCTGAGAAGAACTGAGATCTCTCCATCAGCCCATCGCATCTAGATAGCGCTACTGAGGTTCTTATCCTTGAATTCCTTCTAGATCCCGCGTCTTTGCCTGGTGGCGGCGTGTAGTAAAAAAGAAGGGCACGTCCCCTGAAGCACCTCATGTACTAACTTAATGTCTCTCGCCGCTTGCTGTCGTCGACTGTCGTTGTCGCGTTGGTTTCCCTGTCCTGTTCCCGCGTTTGCCCGCCTTTTTTTTTTGCCTGGCTGCATATCGACATTGGACGCTGAACCCTGTCAATTTCATTGATTCTGCCCATTAACCAGTCGCCTCGACAAGTACAACATCTGAGAAATTCGCCTGCCGACGATCTGAACAACCAGAATTGGCGTCATTGGCTACCATATCAACCATTTTGTCTTGGCCTGAAGCACAATAGGTGAGTATTGCATGGATCCTGCCTATTACCGACACGACCTTCCCTTCTTCCTTCTTTCCTTTCCTTCCCTTGCTTTGCCTTGTCATAGGTGCGTGTCCTGCAAATCATTTACTCCTTCCCATCACCGTGAATTCTCCCCCCTCCTTTTTTCTCCTTTACATCAAGTCTTTTTTATATTTGAGATAATTTTTAAGTCTTGACCTTGCTTGGGGTGGTTTAAGGTCGCATTGTTGAGCTGAAGCTCATTTATTTACAGCGCGCAACTAAAGACCCCGAAAAGTCGCCAACAGACCAGACGGCGATCCGACGACTGGGGGTGGTTGGTAAAAAAGTGACAGTCACCCAAGGTGGGTTTGTTTGATCGATTACCCCGGGAGTTATCCTCTACGCTCCTTTGACTTTACAACGTCTCAATTCTTTGTCTCTTCAACTAAACGACCTTTTCTTCTTCTTCTCTTTTACTAGCGCATCTATCTACCTTTACACCTCCTCACCTCCGCCAACATCTCCAATTTTGTTACGACAGCGCCTTCGATAGTATAGTATTATTGATCGAACAAGAAGAACCCTCAACTTCCACCCTCGATATTATCCCGATTACGACTTACACGATACCTCTCACGACACTGCGAATGCTTTCGGCATCGAACCTCAGCTTCACAACTGTCTGTTAATTTTTGGCGCACTGGCTCACTCGTCGATACCTCGTCGCCTTCCGTCCTCATTTATACCCACAGCTTCCATGTGTGTGACGTCGCTCCGTATTCGCACGAGCTCCGTTCTTCACGATGGCCGCGGTCGATGTTCCGGTATTCACAGACAGTTGGACAAGAAGCACACATGGCTTGCCAACAACCAGGTGCCAGTCAAGTGTGCCGGTTGAGTACTCACTACAATGTAGACTGAGTCTTATTGCCCGTGCTTGGGTTGTGCAAAAATTACATGAAAATGTACGTTCGTTCTGTTTGCTGGTCAGCTTGTATAGTTGCAATTTATATATTGTCGCTTTTTTTTCTTGTTTATGCTTCGCGGCAGAAGCCTAGTCGACTTAAATGGGTGGCGCCCAACGGCCAACCCCTCGATCGGCGGCCCGAACTCTTGAGGGGAACCCACCGCCACCCATTCCTACCTGTCATGCGATCCTGTTCCGGAATTGGAACACGTTTGAAAGTCTGTCTTATCTAACGTCATTCAACTTGCTTAGGTTTCTTCATCACCATCACATCGCAAAGTGGCCGAGAGGCCGCTTATTATACCAGATCACTCTCCACGATGGTATCATCGCCTCCCCAAATCTTGCGACCCTTCTAATTCTACCTACACCACAATGCCCCTGAATGGCCGTTACGCCCACATGCGAACCCCAGCATGGCTCAACCCATCCCCCCAACCACCACCAGATTCCCAGAGAGAGCGCCGCCGACCAAACGATGGCATTCTCAACGACCCCAATTCCGACGTGCTCATCGATTTCAATTCGAATGACGGCTTCTACGAAGCAGCAAAGAAGAAGAAGACGAAGACACCCTCTGCGCCTCCGCCGCCTCCGCCGCCCCCTACAGCTCCACCGGCAGATGATGGTCAAAAGGATGAAGGCCCTGGAGGTGATGGAGGAGCCAGCGGAGGTGATGCTGCAGGCGGTGCCGGCGATGGAAATGGCGGTGGCAATGGCAACCCGCCGCTAAGACCTCCCACGACTTTCGAAAATATCAACCTCGGAGAAAATAAGATAGACCGTGGCTTAAGTCCTCCAGAAAGCAAGGCCAGCTCATGGGGAGCGAAACTGGGCTTCGGTGGTGGTGGATGGAGTTGGGGTGGAGGAGGGAAAAGCGAAACCGCACCAGCACCTGAACCAGCACCACCGCCGCCACCACCAGCAACAAAAGCCGAAGACAACCCCTGGGATAAACCGAAGGACAAATTAGAAGGAATAGAAGATGACGATGGTTGGGGTTTCGGCACCAAGAAGGAGAAGAAGCCCGGATCCACCCTTTGGGGTGCCGAACCCGACGAGGAGCCAAAAGATGGTGATCCTTGGGGTTGGAGTGGTCAAAAGAAGAAGGGTAAGGCTGGTGGTATCCTGGAGGAACTTGCTCTCGACTCTGAATCTGCTTCCCCTAATGGAAAGAAGGATATATGGGATACCTGGGGAATTTCCAAAAAGGACCGGGCGAAGAAGAAGGGGATCATGGAGGAAGTTGCGCTAGCAGCTGCGCCAGATCCCCCTTCGATGGAAGATCAATGGGGTGGTTGGTCTGGCAAAAAGGAACACACACAGAGCTCACTTTGGGGAGGCCCAGATTCAATACCAGCACCGGCACCTGACCCGCCTTCGTTTGAAGATAAGGATGGTGATGACTTTTGGAGTACTTTTGGTACAGGAAAGGCAAAACCCCCCTTAGAGGAACAGAATGGATGGGGATCATGGGGTGCAGGAAAGACAGGTGAGGATGAAACAAGTGAGTCAAATTTCTTTAAAGCTCATCAAGTCCCAGAGCCGCCTAAGACAGAAGACGACGGTTGGGATCTATGGGGAACAGGTAAGAAGAAGAAAGCTGGCGACTTGATTCAAATAGAGGATGATATCCCTCCTCCCGCCCCCGATCCCGTCGAGGCTGTTGGCACCGACGACTTCCTCGATTCTTGGGGTTTTGGCAAGAAGCCCAAGAAGCCGGCCGCCGACCCGTTCGATTTCAAAACTTCGGGCGCCAATGATCCTAACGATGCTTTTCGGGGCGCAATAGACAACAGGCCCAACGCGCACGATTTCTTAATCGATGCTACTGGTGAGCTGACTCATGCCCATACGGAGGAAGAATTGGAAAACAAGGCTGTGGATTCCCAGGATGCCAACTGGATTTGGACTTTGTCATCCAAAACCAAGAAGTTGAAATGCCGAATCTACGCCTTGGTTGACCTTACTCCTCCAGTGCCAATCCCCCTCTTGTGGAACTTGCTGAACGAGTGAACTTAACAGGAGACCCAGAGCAAGCGGCCAGAGAAGCTGAAGAGCGAGCTGCTCGTAAAGCTGAGGAAGCAGAAGCTGCCCGCGAAGAAGAAGAGATCGCGAGTCTTTTGGACAAGAAAGCGAAAAGAGGAGGAAGGCTTCTCAAGTCAGATCGAGAACGTTTAGCTCTTCTTGAAGCAAGCGCTGCCAAGAGGGCTGAAGCCCGGACGCTTCGTGAGGCCGAGGCGGCAGCGGCTGCAGAGGCTGCACAAGCCGCGGCCGAAGCCCAAGCAGCTGCTGAAGCTGAAGCTGCCGCCCTACAAGCCGCAGAAGACGAGGAAGCGGCGAGAGAGAATGAGGAGATAACGACACTCTTATCGAAGAAACACAAACGAGGTGGAAAGTTGCTCAGAAAGGATCAAGAACGTCTCACTCTGCTTGAAGGGAATGCTTCTCGGAGAGCTGAAGCTCAAGTTGCCCGTGATGCTGAGGCCGCCGCCGCTGTCATCGAGGTTGTTGAAGAGGCTCCTCCTGACGAACCTGCCCCCTCAGAGACTGCTGAAAATGACGCTGCTGCTCAAGCAGCTGCAGAAGCTGATGCTGCACGCGCTGCCGAGATTGCACAAGAAGAGTTAGAAATGGAGAGTCTTAAGTCAAAGAAGGCTAAGAAGGGGAAGCTTCTTAAGAAGGAGCAAGAACGACTCAACGCCTTAATTGACAACGCGGCGAAACGTGCCAAGGAATTAGCAGTTAAAGAAGCTGAAGAACAAGCGGCCAAAGCAGCGGCTGATGCTGCGGTCGCGGCTGCAGCAGAAGCAGCTGAAGCAGAAGCAGCCGCCCAAGCAGCCGCAGAAGCCGAGGCTGCTGCCCAAGCAGCTGCAGATGCCGAAGCTGAGATAGCTGCCCAGGAAGAGGAGGAAATGGCAGCACTCAAAGCTAAGAAGGCCAAGAAGGTCAAGCTCACCAAAGCTGAAACAACTCGATTGATGGCTTTGGTAGGTAATTCAGTCAAGAGAGCCCAGGTGAAATCTGCAAAAGAGGCTGAAGAAGCTGCCGCTGCACAGGCTGTCAAGGAAGCTGACGAGGCTGCAGCTCGTGAAGCCGAAGCCGCGGCTGCCCGGGAAGCTGAAGAGGCGTCTGCTCGGGAGGCTGAAGCTGTAGTCGCTGCTGAGGAAGAGAAGGAGCTGGCAGACTTGACTGCAAAGAAGATTAAGCGAGGCGGTAACCTAATCAAGAAGAAAGACGTGGAACGTTTCAATGTCCTTACTCAAAGGGCTGCCGAACGAGCTGAACGAGCAGCCAAGCAAGCTGAAGAGGCTCTTGCTGCTGAAACACCTCCCACAGATGTCGTTCCAGAAACTCCGGAGGACTCAGTAGAGGCACCACCTGAGCCAGCCCCTGAGGAACCCCTCGTGGACGTAGATATTATGCCTCCCGAACCTAAGCCTGCTGCAGACCCCGATGCTGCTATTATCGCAGAAGAAGTAGCGGAATTGGCTAGCTTAGAATCAAAGAAGGTAAGGAAGGGCAAGCTTGGCAAAAAGGATACGGACCGGTATAACATTCTCATCGAAAACGCTGCACAAAGATCAGCCGCAAGAGAAGCTGAAGAAGCGGCCGCCTGCGAGGCTGCAGCAACCGAGGCCGCCGCGGTCGAAGAGGCAGCAGCGGCTGAAACCGCCGAAGCAGAGGCGATAACAGCAAGCGAAGCTGAAGCTATTCTTATCGCCGATGAAGAGGCAGAGCTTGCCACTCTTACTACCAAGAAGGCTAAGAAAGGAAAGCTTGTTAAGAAGGATGTCGATCGCTTTAACATTCTGACAGAAAATGCTGCCCAACGACAAGCTGCCAAAGAGACTGAAGAGGCAGCTGCAGAAGCCGAGGAACAGGCCGCAAGGGAAGCAGAAGAAGCGGCTGCCGCAGAGGCCGCCGAAGCAGAGGCTGCAGCAGCTCGTGAAGCTGAGGCCGCTGTTATTGCTGAGGAGGAAGCCGAGTTAACCACATTGGCCACTAAGAAAGCTAAAAAGGGCAAGCTCGTGAAGAAGGATGCCGAGCGATTCGCTGTCTTGACCGAAAATGCAGAGAAACGAGCTCAAGAAGCAGCACAGGCTGCAGAGCAACCTGAAGATCCTGTGCCTGAACCCGAGGCAGAAGTTGAAGAAGCTCCCCCTGAGCCACCGGCAGAAGAGGCTCCTGCTGATAACGTTGATGCTGATGCAATCGCTGCGGTTGAAGCCGAAGCTGCTGCCATTGCTGAGGAGGAAGCTGAGCTTGCTGTTTTGGTTGCTAAGAAGGAGAGGAAAGGCAAGCTTGGCAAAAAGGATACCGACCGCTTCAACCTTCTCACTACTAATAGCACGGCAAGGGCAGAAAAAGCAGCCGAGGAAGAAGCAGTCGCTCAGGCTGCTGCAGTGGCTGAAGCAGCTGCGCAAGCTGAAGCTGAAGAACTTGCTGCTGCTGAAGCCGCCGCTGCTGAAGAGGCTGTTGCCAAAGAGGCTGCAGAAGCAGAGGCTGCTCTAATTGCTGAAGAAGAAGCCGAGCTTGCTGCCTTAATTGCCAAGAAGAATAAAAAGGGAAAGCTTGGCAAAAAGGATAGTGATCGATTTGCTCTTCTGACTGAGAATGCTACCCAAAGAGCCGAAAAGGCCGCCGAAGCAGCTGCGGCGGAACCTGAGGAAGAAGTTGCCCCAGAAGTTGAAGATCCCCCTGCTGAGGAGCCCGAAGAGCCTGAAGAGCCTGAGGATCCTGCTGCTGTTGAAGCCGCTGCTGCTGAGGCTGCTGAGGCCGCCGCTATTGAAGCTGAAGCTGCTGCTATTGCTGCTACTATTGCTGCCGAAGAAGAAGAAGAGCTGGCTGCTTTAACTGCTAAAAAGAATAAAAAGGGCAAGCTTGGCAAAAAAGATAGTGATCGATTTGCTATCCTTGCTGAGAACGCTGCCCAAAGGGTTGAGAACGCCGCCCGGGAACAAGTTGCCCAGGAAGCAGAAGAAGTAGCAGCTGCCGAACCTGAAGACGTGGATGATCCCCCAGCAGATGCCGAGGAACCGCCACCTGAAGATGCTGTAGAGCCAGCCCTAGAAGGAGATTTACTCTTGGAAGAAGATGCTGCAGCAGCAGAGGCCGCCGCATTGATCGCTGCCGAAGAACAGGAATTAGCAGACCTAGACGCAAAGAAGGCAAGGAAAGGCAAACTGGGCAGGAAAGATACTGACCGATACAACCTGCTTACTGAAAATGCGACCAAAAGAGCTGAGGAGCAAGCGGCTAAAGAAACCGAAGAAGCTGCAGCAGCAGCTGAAGCCGCCGCTGCTGAAGCCGAAGGTGCTGAAGCCGCCGCCGTCGCCGAAGAGGCTGTAAGGGAAGCCGCCGAGGCCGAGGCAGCAGCAGTAATTGCCCGAGAAGAAGACGAGCTTGTTGCCCTGGAAGCTAAAAAGGAGAGAAAAGGCAAACTGGGACGCAAAGATACTGATCGCTACAACCATCTCGTCGAGAACAAGACTGCACGGGATGCCCAAGCCGCGGAGGAACAAGCTGCAAGAGAAGCCGAAGAGCAAGCAGCTCAAGAAGCTGAAGAAGCCGCTGCTGCCGAGGCTGCTGCCGCTGCTGAAGCAGAAGAGATGGTTGCAAGAGAGGCTGCTGAAGCAGAAGCTGCCGCTATTGCTGAGGCTGAGGATGAGGAACTGGCTGCCTTGACTGCTAAGAAGACCAAAAAAGGCAAACTGGGACGTAAGGATACAGAACGTTTTGACCAGTTAACCTTGAATGCTGCAAAACGTGCTGAGGAACAGGCCGCCCGCGAAGCTGAGGCTGCCGCTGAAGAAGCCGCCGCCGAAGAAGAGCCACCTGCCCCTGAGGAGCCTGAGGAGCCTGTCCCAGAAATTGAGGAAGCTCCTGAGGCACCAGCCCCTGATATTGACGACGAGGCATCTGCTGAGGCTGCTGCTATAGCTGCAGAGGAAGAGGAAGAGCTTGCTGCGCTGGAAGCAAAGAAAGCACGCAAAGGAAGACTCGGAAATAAAGATACCCAACGGTTCAACTTCTTAACTGAGAACATTGCAAGACGCGCTGAGGAGCAAGCTGCCAAGGAAGCCGCTGCTGCTGCTGTTAAAGCGGAAGCCGAAGCGGAAGCCGAAGCGGAAGCCGAGATTGCACCAGAAGAGGTCGTTGAGGAAGACGATGTCGACGCTCAAGAGGATGCTGAAGCTGCCGCCATTGAGGCTGAAGCTGCCGCTATTGCTGCTACTATCGCTGCAGAAGAAGAAGAGGAGCTTGCTATTCTTACTGCCAAGAAGACAAGAAAGGGCAAGCTTGGCAGAAAGGATACAGAGCGTTTTGATATCTTGACGGAGAATATCGCTAGACGGGCAGAAGAGAAAGCTGCTAGGGAGGCTGAAGTTGAAGCTGAAATCCAGGCCGAAGATCCATTGCCTGAAGACGCCGAGGAAGCTGCCGAACCTGAGCCTGAAGAGAACCCAGATGCAGAAGAAGCTGCTGCTAGAGAAGCTGCAGAAGCTGAGGCTCAAGCTATTGCTGCAGAAGAGGATGCAGAACTGACTGCACTGAATAAGAAAAAGGCAAAGAAGGGTAAGCTCGGTCGGTCCGATACAGAACGGTTCAATACCCTTCTGGATAATGCTGCAAAGCGTGCCGAAGCACAGGCAGCTAGGGAAGCGGAGGAAGCAGCCCCTGTTGAAGAGGATGGCGAGGATGATGAATTTGTTGATGCTGAGGATGGTGAGGATGATGAGTTTGCTGAAGAGGCTGAGCCTGAGCCTGGAGCCGAGGAGCTTGCTGAGCCTAAGCCTGAAGAAGATACAGCAGCCGCTGCTGAGGCGGAGGCACAAGCTGCTATCATTGCAGAGGAAGAAGCCGAGCTAGCAGCACTAACAAAGAAGAAGATCAAGAAGGGAAAACTAGGCCGTAAAGATACAGAACGGTTTCAAGCCTTGACTGATAATGCTACTAAGCGTGCTGAAGAAGCCGCAGCTCTAGAGGCAGCCGCTGAGGCTGAGGCTGAACCCGAACCAGAAGTTGAACCAGAACCAGAAGTTGAACCCGAACCAGAAGTTGAACCCGAACCAGAAGTTGGAGTTGAAGCTGAACTTGATCCCAAAGATGATGATTCAAGGGAGGCCGAAGAAGCCGAAGCAACTGCGATCGCTGAAGAAGAGGCAGAGCTGGCAGCTTTAGTCAAGAAGAAGGTAAAGAAGGGCAAGCTTGGTCGCAAGGATACCGAAAGATTCAACCTCTTGTCAGAAAATGCTGCTCGTCGCGAAGAGGAGCGAGCTGCTAGAGAAGCAGAGGCAGCAGCAGAGGCTGAGGCTGAGGCTGAAGCCGCCGAAGAGGAGCCTGAGATTGAAGCTGTTGAAGAGGCTGAAGAAGATGGAGAAGAGAAGGAACCTGCTGTTGAAGCAGAAGATGATGAAGATGCAGCTCGAGAAGCTGAAGAGGCGGCCATCGCAGAGCAAGAGGAGGAGGAACTTAAGTCGCTAAAAGCTAAGAAGGCAAGAAAGGGCAGACTGGGAAGAAAAGACACAGATCGGGTTGTTTTCCTGGAGGAAAATGCAACAAGACGCGCTGAAGAACGCGCTGTCAAGGAGGCTGCCGCTGCTGCTGCTGAAGCTGAAGTTCCAGAAGCTAGCGACCCTCCAGAGCAGGAAGAGCAGGAAGAGCAGGAAGAGCAGGAAGAGCAGGAGGAGGAGGAAGAGGAGGAGGAAGAGGAGGAGGAAGAGGAGGAGGAAGAGGAGGAGGAAGAGGAGGATCTGGGAGATGATGAAGCTGCTGAAGATAAAGCAGCACGAGAAGCTGAGGAGGCAGCAGCAGCACGAGAGGCAGAAGAAGCCGCGATTACTCATGCAGAGGAGGAAGAGCTTGAGTATCTCAAGGCTAAAAAGGCAAGAAAGGGCAGACTGGGAAGAAAAGACACAGATCGGGTTGTTTTCCTGGAGGAAAATGCAACAAGACGCGCTGAAGAACGCGCTGTCAAGGAGGCTGCCGCTATTGCTGCTGCTGCCGAAGCTGAGGAGGTTCTAGAACCTAAAGCTGAAGATAAGGAGGAAGGGGGAGAGGAAGATGCAGATGAGGAAGGGGAAGATGATGGGAATGAAGAAGAGGAAGATGATGTTATCCCTACTGAAGAGGACGAGGAGGCAGCGGCAGCAGCAGCAAGAGAGACTGAGGAAGCCGCAGCCCTTGAAGCGGCCCAAGAGGCCCAAGAGCTTGACTCCCTTCACGCCAAGAAGGCAAGAAAAGGCAGACTGGGTAGAAAAGATACAGAGCGAGTCAAAGTCTTGGAGGAAAACGCAGCCCGACGCGCTGAAGAACTTGCAGCTAAGGAGGCCGAGGAGGACGAGGATATAGCAGAGGCTGATGAGCCACTTGAAGAGGAAAAGTCTGAGGTCGAGGCTGACGAAGATGATGACGAAGAAGCTGCTGAAAAGGAGCCTGTTGATGAGGCCGATGCAGAGGAACCTGAAGCCGCCCCGGAAGAAGCTCCAAAAGAGGTTGAGCCTGAAGCTCCTGTAGATGATGAAGTTGTTGAAGTCATCGACCTGTCACCAAAGAAGGAGAGGAAGAGCAGAAAGAGCAAATCCCGCCGCGATGCTCCACCTCCGCCTCCAGCCCCAGATCCTCCACTAACACCACCACCCGAGCCAAAGCATTCTCGCAGACCTAAGCTTCCTCGCGAAGGAACCTCATTCGGTAGATGGGGTATGACCCCGCGTGAGGAGAGGGATGAGTTGACTCAGGAGAAGTCGAGCAGACACAGACGAAGAGAAGAAAAGACGTCGTCTAAGGGATCTTCGTCCGACAAAGTTGAGAAGACTCCATCACGATCTCGAGCGGCTGGCCTGTTCAGCAAGCCACCCCTCACTCGATCTGCTTCCACACGCGAGAAGAAAGACGGAACTAGCAGCAAACATCGCCATTCTACCAATGCTCGTGGACTTGTATCGCCTCCTCCCGAAGAGATGCTTATAGAGGAGGAGGAACCCAGCAGCCGCCGTAAGTCGCGTAAACCTCGATCACGCGAAGACGAAGAAGCTATGATGTCCGGTGCTGCTCCCGTCCCTGAGAGATATGAGCGTCGTCGCTCACACAAGCCACGATCGCGTGAAGAGGATGACCTTGTCATGGTTGACCCTGAGCCCGCCACTGATAGACGAGAGCGTCGCCGGTCTCACAAACCACGATCGCGTGAAGATGAAGATACAATGGGCGATTCCGAACGTCGGCGGCGTGCTAGGAGATCTCGGGAAGAGGAGCCCGTGATGGTTGAGCCTGACGTTCCTTCTGACGCACTCCCACGAGGTTCCAAAAAGTCTACAGGTTTTGCTGGTCTCTTCAGTGGTTTGCGAACGCCTAAGACAGAACGTCCTGACCCCTTGCGCCGCCGTAGTACCTACGCGACAACTGACGACGAGGCTTTGCGTAGTGCCAAAATGGATGGTGATGCAGTAGTAGTGGATGCTGACCGAGAAGCAAGACGCGCTGCACGCAGGGCCAAGCGGACCGGACGCGAAGCTGCCGAAGGTAGTGGCGACCCCGAGGAAGCAGCGCGAAGGGCGCGAGATGAAGCACGACGTGAACGACGTCGACAGCGTGAGGGAGAAGTTGATACTCAACGGCAAGATAAAGAAGCACGCCGGGCTGAACGACGACGACAACGCGAGGAGGAGTCTAGACGAGCCCAGGAGGAACGGCAAGCAGAGGAAGAACAACAACGAGCGCAAGAGGAAAGGGAAGCCCAAAGAGCTGAACGTAGGCGCCTGCGTAGAGAACAAGAAGCCGCAGCTGCCGCAGAACAAGCTGAAGATGAGGAGGCTCGCCGGGCTGCCAAACGTGAACGTCGCCGTCGCGAGACGAGAAGAGCAGCTCGAGGTGCGGAAGAGGAAGGCCAACAACGACGGAGTCAGCAATCCACAGACGAGTACAATCAACGAAAGTCTCGTCGGCGAGAAGAGGGACAGCAAATGCCAACTTGGCCGCATTCTGGAACTTCATCATGGGTTAAGGAGCATTCAGATGCACCACCTCCCCCTGATCTCGCTGATGCGGGCGATGCGAATGGAGGACAGACGGAGGATGACATGGCACGACGTGAAGCTCGCCGAGCTCATCATCGATCTAAATATGGAGACGAGACACCAGAAGATGCCGAAGATCGACGAAGGCGACGAGCAAGGAGAGAGGATCGCGATCGTGGCGGCCGCGATAGAGAACGTCACCGAGACAGGCGCTCAGAGGGTAGCGATGAGCGGCATCACACCCGTCGAGCGTCAACTTTTATGGACGCAACAGCAACGCCTCGTACAAGTTGGTGGAAGAAGATCGCTGGGTAATCGATCACCATTGATGATGGATGAACGAGCCAGCAAACGAACGAACAAACAAACGATGCATGAGAGTCATTTCAAGCGAGCGCGTTTTTAAATGTTATTTTGAATGATTTTGCCAATGTTTCGTGCGTTGTGCTGCTCTCTCTTGATTTCAGTAACCACGATATACGAGCACGACACCAACATAGTTATGTTTGAACATGGTCGGTGTTTGGGTTTGGCGTGACATTATCAACGGCATGGCATATGTATTTGGTATGGAGTATCGAGGATGTTCTAGCATTGAATTTTGGATATTGATCAGTTTGTGAGGTACCTACCTGTAGAGGTAGGTATGTATTTGGATTGTATGCAGGATGGTGAATTGTTGTACTACTGTATACCCATGAAATGGAGAAAGACCCTGAGGGAATTGAGATATTTAGTTAGAATGTATATTTGTTCATCTGGAAACCTACCTACCAAGGTGCCCACCTATCTCCAAGACTTACTAAACGTGACTACATCGATGAAAACGGTTCCTCTCTCATTTCTGCTGACTTTTAACGTTTCAGCACTCGACTAACACAATATCATATGTGATGAAGAGGTCGGTATTTACGAGTGATGCAGTCGAACTTCTAAGCTGATTCCTAGCAAGTTCTAGATTGCTATAACTAACATCATCCTCCCTAGTCTGGGCTGGGCTGTGTCAGGGTCTGCTGTTTCACTAGATCCACTTGCCTGCCATCCTAACATTAGTACGTGCCACTCACCAGGTACGCTGACGACACCTCAACCTTGAAGCAAACGCTTCCCTATAATCCTCCACCTCTCAACTACAACGGCATTGCAAGTACATTACATTTTTTTTACGACCATCACCAACCTCTCCAGACACCGCGCTCGCTTCTCCTGCAGCATATCGATGAGGTGACCATCAGTGAATACGTCAATCAGTTGACGAACTCCAGCGACAAGCTTCAGCCCAGGAACTTGGCCGCTCTCATCGCTACACCATGACTGCGCCAGGCAAAGGGTCGCGGTGGGGAGCTTTCCTCTCGTCGGCTTTTGAAGGCGTCGAGAATCGTCTTGACAACTTACTCGACGAAGATCAACAGGCTGCGCAAGGATATGAACAGCAACAGGGAATGAAGGCTGCGCCCGCTCCATCACCGAGTCCCAAACCCATCGCCCCAGGTAAATCTTTTCTTCCTAAATTCCATACGTCAAGTCCGTTAAATATTGTCGTACGCTAACTAGTCTTGTTGCCATAGCTGCCGCGTCAAAGCCGAATCGTGCAAATGATCGTCTACAAGCCAGGCTGGCCAAAGCTATGGCCTCACGAACCTCTCAATCCTCCCCGCGTAGCTCTATTGATACTGCTCGTGGTTCTGTGGATAAGGAACGCCCTGCTAGCACCGAGCTCATTGCAAGACAAAGCACTGAGACGCCAGAACATAAGCCAGCGGAAACTGACACAGTGGCCGATTCAACTTCCACTACCGATCCATCTTCTGCGGGGGTAGGAGAAAAGTCAACGAACCCTCAAGAAGTCGACGAAATAGAACCAAGCGACCAAGACCTCAAACAAGACATATCTACGCCGATTATCGTGGAGCCGCCGCCCGAGGCGGAACCCCAAGATGCTCTGATACAAGAAGCTACAGACATGCCTGAGGCCCAGTCAAAACCTATTGGCATTGAGAAAGAGAATAGCAAACCTGTAGAGATAACACAAGAACCGGGTGCTCCAACCGAAACGCCACAGAAGGACCAAGACGCCGATCAGGCTGACAAAGCTCGATCAGAAGAAGTTCAGGAGTACATCGAACAGATCGATTCGCTGCAAGCCAAGCTCCAATTTCTATCCAAGAATGCTGCGAATGCGGCCAAACAGGCTGCAGATTCGGCTGATGCAGGCAGTGTAGAGCGAAAGTTGGCCGAAAAGGATGAGAAGATTGCTCTTCTGATGGAGGAAGGACAAAAGCTTTCGACATCGGAGCAGAAATTTCGAGCGGCTACCCGCAAGCTACGTTCACAGATCGCCGAGAACGAAAAGCAGGCCAACGAGCTCAAAAAAGACAAAGAAAAGGCTCTGGCCGAGGCGGAAACACTACGTAGTCGAATAAACAGCAAGGAAGAACACGAAAAAAGAAATGAAGAGGTCCGCAAAGCAAGTGCTGCGCTGCAGAAGGAAATCGATGCCCTCAAAAAAGGTAAAGCAGCTAAAGACGAGGCCTACCGACGCCTGGAGCAAGAGTCTAAAACCAAGGCTGAACAAGCGCAAGCTACTCATGCTGATTCACTCAACAAGGCGCTAGATGCCGAAAAGAAGAAGCAAAAAGAACTTGACAATACTATCGCTGCATTGCGCTCAGAAAAGGAGGCACTGGTTGAAAAGTTGCGCCTAACTGAGGTGGAATGGCAAGAGAAGCTAGACCGCGCAGTAGAACGCGGACGAAACGTAGAGGAAGAATTAAAACTGGAGCTAAGAGCAGCTGAGGGTAAGCTCGAGGCGATGAGAGTGGCGGCCGAAGAGGCTTCTGCGGGCTCAGGGGGTGACATCAAGTTGATACGACATATTGAAACCCTCCAATCACAATATGCTTCAGCTAGTGAGAATTGGCAAGGCATAGAGACTTCTCTCTTGACTAAGGCAGCCAACCTTGAAAAGGAGAGGGATGAGGCACAGCGGCGAGAGTCGGAAATGCGAAAAAAGGCCCGCGACTCGGTAAATTAGATTTCATTCAACCGGGAAATACTGTCACTAATATCTTTCTAGGCCAGCCGTTGCAAACGTCTTGAAGATGAGTTACAAGACGTCAATCCAGCTCTCGCAATTGCACGACAGGAGCTTGAGACATGCCGCGAGGAGCTTGCCACTCTTAGAACTCAGTACAAGAGCGCCGAGACAGCACTCGAGCAGGTACGCAGTGACCTCGAGAAGCAACAGCGAGTAGCTAGTAGGGAAGTATCTGCTGAGGCTGAGCGAAGGCAATGGGCGGACGACGTCGGCACAAGTACACCCAAGTCTCAAAGCAGACCTGATTCGCCATTGCTTTCTGTTGCCCGGACCTTTAGCTCAGACTTCATTGGACTTCCTGTGCCGGGTAGACAACCCCGTCGAGTACCTACACCCGGAAGCCAGACCGACAGTGGTGGTGATGGCTTCTTCTTTGGACGAAGAATGTCCAGTCAACCTCCTCGTCCTAGTGCCCTGTCTACGACTGGACCTGCGATGCCTCCGCCCCTACCTTTCTCTCCATTCGAGCCACCTAGCGAGTCACCACGTGCGGTATCACCGCCACCAGATCGGGACGATGGCCTGGATGAAGGTGACCCTTCTTCTCCTCGCAACGTGGCGCAAGACATGATTTCGGTATCGACAGTCGGCGCCGGTCCTTCAGTGCAGCTTGTTGAAAGGATGAGCGCGGCGATCCGTCGACTGGAGGCCGAGAAGGTGGCTGCTAAAGAAGAGATGGCTCGTGTGTGCAGCCAGCGAGACGAGGCACGATCTGATATTGTGAACCTCATGACAGAATTGGAAACACAAAAGGGCGCTACAACACGGGTGACAGAGCTGGAAGCAGAAGTTGAGAATATCAACTCGCGATACCAGACAACATTGGAGATGCTGGGCGAGAAGAGCGAGCTTGTCGAGGAGCTGAAAGCGGATGTTCAAGACGTCAAGGACATGTATCGCGAGTTGGTGGAAAGAACCGTGATGAAATGAGAAAAGGCGGAATTTTGGCTATCGTTTTCTTTTTCCTTCTTGTCACGCAATTTAGACGTAGGGATTGGTGTAATGTCTTGTGCTTCTTTTCTTTCCTAGCATGTATTCCTAGCTACCCGGACAACTCGATACCCTCGCGCTCAGCACCTTGTAAGACATATCGACGTACCTGTTGGCAAAGACAAAGAGTTAGATGGGAGTTTCTAGCGTAGTGCAAGAGGGGGGGACTCAGGAATTTAAGTTTGCTGTGTTCAAGAGATGTACGTACTTCGTTGTCTGGAGCAAGATCTAGGGCTAGTTCTTCTGCGCTGTTCTTGAGGGTGAAGTCTGCGCCTTCTTTGAGGAGGGCAACGGCAGTGTCTCCTATAGTGTGGTTAGTCGTTATTTTGAAACTAAGGCAAGCGAGGATCTCCTCACCATGACCCTCTGCAATTGCGTGGTGGAGAGGCGTGTAGCCCTCGTTGTCCGCAAGGTTCAGTGGACTTCTGTTCTTAAGAAGAAGGGTCACCATGGGCACAGAACCGACAGCGGCGGCGCGGTGGATAGGGTACTGGCCCCTGCGGTCGCGGACTCGAGTAGATGCGCCGCTATCAATGAGAAGACGGGCAATGTCGAAGTTCTTCTTAGAGGCGACGAAGTGCAGAGCAGTCTGTGTGTTTGAGGTTAGACCATATGATGTATAATGCGCGAGGTGCGATATTACCTGTCCAGCAGAATCTGTTGGGTTTGATTAGTATGTGTCATGCATATAGTATAAATTGAGTCTTACTCTTGAGATTGACATCAGCATCTTTGGACATGATGAGCTTCAGGACAGCTTCACTCTCAGGAACACTAGCTGAAATCATGAGAGGAGACCATCCGCTATCGTCCTAGGATATATTAACCACGAAACTATGCAGGACAAACTCATTTATAAGAAGACATGACTGACTTGAACATCCGCATCGAAACTGCGTTGGTTGGCTAGCAACTGTACAATATCCAAGTTATTGGAAGATGCAGCCCAGTGAATAGGATAACGGCCATCGTCATCCTTTCGTTGCGATAGCTTCGGATCAAACTAATTAGAGAATAAGTAATCAATCTTTGAAGTTACACACTTGAATGCCGACCTTGAGTAGTCCTTCAGCTACAGTTACTATAGTCATCTATTAGTGATGGTCCTTGTCATGCATTTGTGTAATTCAATAGAAACGCTCACCTCGTCCCTCACGAGTAGCCGTATGGAGAGGAAATTTGTCTTCGCTATCCATCTTAATGATTATGGAGAAGACAGTAAGAATCAAGCTAGGGGAAAAGAGAGAGAGAGAGCGAGAGCGAGAGAGAGAGAGAGCGAGAGAGAGAGAGAGCGAGAGAGAGAGCAGTCTGGGTGAAGATGTTACTTACTAGGTACCTAGGTAGTAGCTAGGCTCCTTCCATGTAAGTGGTGGGCGGCACCTAAGTACCTACCTAGGTAGGTAACCTTACGTAGGCCTGCCCACTGTAAGAGCACCAGAGCCAGAACTAAAGCTTTTAGCCACAAAAAATGTGGCGCTAGGCGTTTTGCGCCACACATGGCTGACCAGCCTTTACGCGGTCATCGCAACTTTCGAGGTCTCCCAATTTATTATCATCAACTTTTCCAGCGACCATCTCATCTTGTTTTGGTCGGGAATCAAACCACGCATATACAATGGAAACACCGGAAGCCCCACAAGATGCGCTTCAGCTCAGCGCTCTCGCCGCCCAAAATGCTACTGTCTCGAGAACAATATACGCCCATCCTCCCGAGCGATCAACCACCAAGCGCCAGAAGTTAGATGACGTGTCGGAGGATCCTATTACGAAGAGACGCTTCCGAAACGAATACGCAGATGTCGAGACTTTACCGCCGTCAATTGCCGCAAAACTTCCCACCAAGCAGCCCGGAAAGAAGGCTTCCAAGACTGGTATGCCTTCTCGGCCAGCCATGAAGCTCCTTGAGGGCGCACCCGGCCCAGGGAAGGCTGCTTCATCTGCCGCTAGGAATGAGAGTACACCACAGAATATGAGTCTCACGACGAGAGGAGCACAGGGTCTTCAGCAGCAAAAGCCCGAATGGCATGCGCCATGGAAGTTGATGAGAGTCATCTCTGGGCATCTGGGTTGGGTGCGCAGCCTGGCCGTTGAGCCTGGGAATAAATGGTTTGCAAGTGGCGCAGGCGATCGAACTATTAAGATCTGGGACTTGGCAACAGGTTCATTGAGATTGACTCTCACCGGACACATCAGCACTGTGCGTGGCCTTGCTGTGTCTCCCCGCCATCCTTACCTCTTCTCTTGTGGCGAAGATAAGATGGTCAAGTGCTGGGATCTTGAGACAAACAAGGTCATTCGCCACTACCACGGACATCTTAGCGGCGTCTACACACTCGCTCTGCATCCCACACTGGATGTTCTCGTCACTGGTGGTCGAGATGGTGTTGCTCGTGTGTGGGACATGAGAACCAGGAGCAATATCCATGTTCTTTCAGGCCACACTCAGACCGTCTCCGACCTGGTTTGTCAAGAGGCTGATCCTCAAGTCATCACCGGGTCTTTGGACTCGACAGTACGACTTTGGGATCTTGCTGCTGGCAAGACAATGGGTGTTCTTACCCACCACAAGAAGGGTGTCCGAGCCCTGGCAACACATCCTTCAGAGTTTACATTCGCCAGCGGTAGCACAGGAAGCGTTAAGCAATGGAAATGCCCTGAGGGTGCCTTTATGCAGAATTTTGAAGGCCACAATGCTATTATTAACACGATGAGTGTCAATGAACAAAATGTCTTCTTTACAGGAGGTGAGTCGAATATTTCAGCTGTCACTTTGTCGTGACGTGTTTGCTGATTTGAATGTTAGGCGATAATGGATCCATGAGTTTCTGGGACTGGAAGTCTGGGCACCGATTCCAATCTCTCGATACCACAGCCCAGCCTGGCTCTCTTGACGCTGAAGCAGGCATCATGAGTTCGACATTTGACCGATCTGGTCTGCGTCTGATCTGCGGCGAAGCTGATAAAACAAGTGCGTATTCGGTTTCCCTCAAAACGCTGGTCTTCACGTTACTAACATATTACAGTCAAAATTTGGAAGCAGGATGAGACAGCAACAGAAGAGTCACATCCCCTGGAATGGAAGCCAACTCTGGCCCGACGAAAATTTTAAGGCGAACAGGCGCATGCATAAGAGGTGATGGGTTTTAATTAAGGATAAATTGTCGTGGGACGCCGTTCTTTTGGCTCTATATTACAGCTGTTATACACCGATACCCAGCGCTTTAAGGTCTCCATCATCACGAAGGGCCATTTTGACTTCATCATCTGCAATGGAAAGACGGAGTTTACTCGACCTCTCTGCGCGTTGTGCCTCGAGATTGATTAGGCCGGCCGCTACTAACTCGAGCGCCGCGGTGTGAATGTGTCCCGGTCGAGTCATTGGTCGCTGGCTGCCCATTTGTGTCCCCTTCATACCATTGTTGAGGATTGCTGCTACACCTGGAAGTGCTGCAGGGGCTCGAAGACTGGCACGGTGTATCTCGTCTAGAGTCTCGCCAAATGTTGTTTCAGCGAGGCCTGTTCTTCGGATACGTAACAAAAGAGCCGCCAAGACAAGCTTAGACATCAATGGAAGGCTGCGGAGATGTTGTTGGGTGGGATTAGTGGTGGCCTCATTGATGGCCTTTTTAATTGTTGCGATGGTGACACGCCCTGAACCCTTCTGCTGTGTTTGGGTGTTTCGTTTGCTTGGGGTTGTAGGGTCACTAGGAGCGTCGGCCTCGGCAAGTTCGACGGCCCGGCGGCAGATATCAAGGGCTCTTCGAGCATCACCGCTGACTGCGGCTACCTTTCGACTGGCAAATTGAATAGCGTCCGGGTCTACAATATTTCCAGGGACTCCCTCCAACCGTGACTGAATAATCTTCATCAACTGTTCGTGGTTGTAGCCAGGAAATGTGATACGCGTCAGACCTATTTATGTCAGCAAGGGTCACAGAGATGTGTACAACGGGGGAAGTACCTAGACGACTGCTGATCTTGTTGCTGAGAGTTCGCTCCGGTAGATCCATGGTATTGGCAACAGCCAGCACAATAAGACGGCTATGTCGTAGAGTGGGCCAATTGAAGAAATTGTACATGACAGCTTGGCTTTTGGTGACCAGCTGATCGAGCTCATCCATAAGCACGACACAGGGGATACGACGAGGGCTTGGGTTGCTAAACTCCCTCTCCAAAAGGTCAAGGGCCTGGGCTGGGCTAGCTCTCTCACCCTTGAGGGCTTCCCAGAGAAGGGTATATGACTGGTGAGGATCGGTTATTTTCATACCATTGATCTCAACAAAGATGAAGTCGTCGAGCTCATCTGAGCCTACGGCTTCTTCAAGCCTTCCAACGACCTCACGTACAGTTGCCGTCTTTCCAGTTCCAGGTGTACCAGAGATATAAATACAGTTGCCGGTACCGTCCGAAATGGCAGCCTCGAGGTGGGAATAAACGAGGGAGAACTCTCCTTCTCGGCAAGGAAGACTAGTGGGAACAGAAGAGACGTGCAGCCGGGATCGTGCTATCTGAAAGGGTGAGGATTCAACTTGACTAGGTGATAGTTGACGGGTTGCCAATGGTGTAAACTCAAGTCTTTTACTTGCGCTCCTAAGAAAAAGGATTGTTAGCTACTGGATTCAGGGGAGGGGTCATACTGTCACTAACTAACCTTTTGACACGAGAGCCCGGTGTGGCTTGGCTTCTCCGAGAAGTTGGTGTGGCAGCTACTGAACCTCGTCCTGTTTTGGTTGGAGTCTGTGGAATCTGAGGAGGATGGTACGTATCATCGACAGGCGACGGGCTTCGAGCCTTACGACGACGCCGTGTAGCTTTTGTGCCGGCCTTGATCCTGTCCATCAAGGCGAACAGGTCATCCTCGCTCCCATAAACTTCCTCCCAGATGAACTCGTCCGTGTAGGTCGCAGTGCGGGTGTTGCAGCCTCGTCGACAGACAAAGATTTTACCATAGTCTGCATTATTTCGGGGGATTCGGCCTTGGGGATATTTTGCAAGGAAGGCATCTTGAGACATCAACTTGGCTTTGCCGTTGATAGATGCCAGGGGGTTGATATCCCATGATGGAGAGATGTATAGTTCGTTCTGAAAGCACATTCGTTAGGTTGGGTCGGATGGTCTTGCAGCAGTTCAAAGCTAACCGGGTAGTAATCAGTCCTTTTTTTGTCCTTGTTGCGAATCTCCCTTTCGCTCGAAAACCACATAAAATTGGCTGCTTTCTCTCCCTCTCCATCGTCCTCGACAAATTCACAGATCAGGGCAATCCAGGCTTCATTAGAGCCATCAGCCTTGAGCATGACAGTGTCTCCAATTCTACATTCGAATTGACCTATTCTCGCCCCGATGATTCTGTCGCCGCTCACTTTTCTTCGTTTTCTGTCGCCCTGGGGGTCATCGCCTCGATCAACCGTTGGGGTAGAGTTGTAAATCCATTCCCATGATGGTTCTTCGTCTGCAAGTTCATCGTCGGATGGATCATGAGGGACATGAGATAATTGGCGCTTTGTCTTTTCTGCTGAGGTGATGGGGGCCATTATGCTGTCGTCGTTTGGTGCGAGATACTGTCACAGCGATCTACGCGTCGTGGGAGACGCGACGGAAGTAAAGAATAAAGAAGTGGTTGCCAGGGGGTATGCATCTATCGAGGGTCGTTTAAGTAGATACATGCGGCCCCTGGCCTTATAGCCTTCTCCAACGCATTGCATTTCATGAGAACACCCAACTGCCGAAAAACGATTCATAATTTCTCTTTGATACTAGCTTTCATTACTATTTAGTTTGCAAAGTTTGCATTCTGAGATTAATTTCAGTCATTGTAGAAACTGTTTGCTCTCAATATATACTAAGCACAAATAAGCACCCTAACAAACAGAAACCTGACTACACGAGTATACTAGGTAGGTATTCTTGAGTTATACTCTAATTTCCTTATTATCAGGATTACCTGATAATTTTTCGCTGTATACCGGACCCAAAATATCTTTAATGGCCTTCAAGCAAGGTTAGTTCGTTGTTATGCACCAAACGTCTTCGGATTCAAAGATGTAAGTAGATGAGTACAAGATATATCTAAGCAATAGATTAGTATCAGGCATGAGAAGACCCTCGAGAGTTTTTGAAATAGGCGATACCAAGTTGAGTACATTAGTACCCACCTAGTAGCATGTGCCTGAGCAAACAACCTATAGGTAGCCGTGCAATGTAGTGCAAGTGTAAGTGCCATGCAGGTGCAAACGCGATGAGCGATCATCCTTTCCTAACTTCCAAACGCTTCCACCACTTCCAAACAGGCCCCTAGTCTACCTAGTATGATCACTGACTGCATAAATAAGGCATCGTCTCTTGCTTTCCCACTTGTTGCCTTTCCATCTTCCCACCCCCTCAACACTGGACTTCACTTCTTCCTTTTCATGAAACCCAGGTGCCTACATACTATAGACACCACTATCTCTGGAGCAATCCCGTGAATCGAGTTCCAAAATACTGTCGCTATCTTCTACTTCCTAGCATTCCTCCTCTTCCTTCCCCTGGCCGAACTCCAGGCAGCTCAATATCAACATGGAGCGTAAACGACCCGGAAAGGGAACAGGCATGCCTCCAACAAGGCCTTCGAAGCAAGGAAAGTTCGCATCGGTAAAAGACGATCATCTCAAAACTGCGAAACACATCGACCAAGGGAGAAAGGAGAAGAACCGCCAAGGCGAAGACGCTGCGTATCTTGGCCACCCACCAACCGATAAGGAGTTGATTCAGGTGAGACTATAAATAAAACTATCTCTTCGTGCATATAGATGGGTCTAATGAGACTCTTAGTCCACTCTTGTGCTCCCAGGGCATCACATGCTTCCCAATGCACTGGATGAACCCGGGGCACTCGACGAAATCCGCAGAGAGTATCGAGTATACATTACCAGAAATGAGCCCAGCATACTCGACATCCGCTGCGAATCTGTCCATCGCCTCCAACAGGCATTAGAGGCAATAAACTGGACAATCCATAATATGCGTCTGTCGAACAACGGTTCTGCCGCGCGTTTCTTGGCACAGGAGCCTACCAATGCGATGATCAGTGGCATGATTCGGTTTGAACTTGGGGCTCGCCCATCCTTTATCACGAGAAACTCCGATTTGGCCAGCAATGCTTCTGCAATGGATAACCAATTGTTAAATTTGACATCGGACCTGACTGTGTCGGCAGAAGGCCTCATGGCACTCAACAAGACCATAGGGTTGCGAGTCAATTTTGGTCGTATCATCATTGGCAAGCGACCCAAAGGTACTCAAGACAAGGTCACATATACCTCCTTTTCCAAGCTTATGGACAAATATTCCAGCCACGGAGGCGCCCAATTCCATGATAGGTGACAAGATACATTATGCCACACCCGGGCCGTCGTTTCTAATATATGTCAGACTCCAAGACGCGGACAAAGCGAAGCAGCTTCTGCACTATATCTCACAGCCCAAAACAGGGGTATACAAGGACAAGACCGAAATGAAACACGGTTGTGAGGTGGTTTTACTAGCCAGTGGCCTGGAAATCAGGACTGAAGGCGACTGCACCTCCCGGAGCACGCAACTATCCATGGTTCGTGCTACCCGGCCAGAGGTGTTGCCCCGTTGGAATTGGACTATTGCCGCCCCCGATATGTAAGTCACCCAAGCTTTCATAAATGGTTCACTTCCTCACATTGTCTAATCACAGGGAGCATGACTGGACCGTCCGAATTGACGCTTGGGACCAAGTAAATGTTCCTCCCGAGTTCATGGATCTTGCGAAGAAAGTGTTGCTCGACTTTAAACCAAACGATAGCGTACTTCCCCGCGTGCCAGAGGTAAATACGACCAAGCTAGCAAGTCTGAATGAGCAGATCACTCAAATTCGGGTAAAGTCATGGACAACGATTCCATTCAAAGAGTCAGGCTACTTCCTCAAAATTAACATCACGAAGACTCTAAAGGGAGCACACACAACTGGAGAACCGGATGTCACCTGGGGAGTCGAATTACGCGCTCCTCACTGGGAGGAAAGTATGAATCACGTCAGGGGTGGGCGAAAAGATTGGGGAAAGGGGCTCGAGAATATTTGGGAGGGAGACGGTGATCTCAAGTCGAGGCTCGGGTGCTTCATGCGGACCATATTGGAGGTCCAAGCCCTCCTGAACAAGGCGCATGCCTATGCTGCCTCGTCATAGCGGGCATGCAAAGGCGATGCTGTGTAGACTGGGAGATCGCCCCAGATTCCCGACTTCGAAGGCATCTGGCTACTCTCTACTGTACCCGAAATGATGGGGCATCTTCATTGTTTTCTTAGGCCTGCTGCTCACCCTGTCCTTGGCCAGCCATGATCTTTTGTCTCAAAACTGTTGAAGCTCATATTAGTCGTGATCATGAGAAAAGCTCAATACATGATAAAAACAAACCTTCTTCAATTGTTCGTGCGTTTGTCTGCTTCCGTTGGACAATGACTTCGAGGTCTTTTAGATTGTTTCCGAGCTCTTCAACCTTAGCCTCGTAGAACTTTTCAGCAGACTTGAGTTTCTGCATGACTGTTAATCGGTGAACAACCCAGATGGTGCTTGAACTACGCACCTTTTCCACCAAGAAGCCAGTGCCTACGTCCACCAGTACAGTATCGGCATCTGTAAGCTCACCGCGAACGTAAAGTGAGTTGGTAAGGGGGACTAATACAGAGTTTGCTCCTAATACAAGTCAGGTGGTGTTTATATCGCGAATTCTCGGGGAAATTTGCGCTGGGCAAGGGAATAGGCGAAGAAGGTCTATCCCATACCTTCAGGAGCGGCAGCTCTGCTCTTAACGCATCGGAGGCAATCTTTGAACTTGTTCTGGGCGGCGTGAAGCTGTGCAAACGACGTCGTCAAGTGCTCGAGCTCTTCATCGAGCTGCTTCTTGACTTGGGCGAGCTGCTGGGGCTCTAGTGTATCGAGGTTGACTGCGCCGCAAGATTGTTAGCGAATGGGAAGCTTACATGTAAGCATGGACTCAGATTTACTTGTTTCTTGTTTTCCAGCCATTCTGACGGGTTGCTGAGTACCTTTGGGAGGTCGTCAAGTGGTAGATTGATTGCTTGTCTGAATGCCCCTCCACCGTTTCGCTTCATGAATAAAATGACGTGGGGTTGAATTCTACTAACGGGGGTTGCTATATACCACGATCAATCCTGGATACTAAGGTAGATACTTCCTGAGGTAGGGAGACTTTTACTCTTGTTCTTAAAAATATTGTATGTGGAGAGGTATAATTTTCCTCCTGGTGACATTTTTCATTTTACTTCATCTAGTACTTGTTATATTGTACATTGCATTATAATCCATCAACACTTGCATTCAGCTCTACAGCTGATCTAACAAACTGGAGACAAATTCGGGCACTGCATCGAGCTTTACATTCTGTTTAACCGAGAGCCGCCTGCATTGGACTTCGCAAGTGCCATTCTCCTTGTAAGATTTGCCTAGGATCACCAAAACTGGGAACCCGACCATATCGGCGTCCTTCATCTTCCAGACAAGCGATCGCTTGCGGTCGTCAACAACCACATCAATGCTAGGCCGTAAACTCTTGCTTACGGCAAGCAAATCGTAGACTCTCAAAGCCTCCTCGACCAGGTCAGATGCAGATATGACTGCAACCTCAAAAGGCGCGATGACTCGGGGCCAGTTCAAACCTTGCTCATCTGCGAGAATCTCAGCGACAGCGCCAAAGATTCTCGAAACACCGACGCCGTGGCAGCCCATTTGAATAGGTATTTTGCTTCCTGGGACCAGCCCTTCTTCTGCGGCTGCCGGAGGGAGCCCCGAACGTGGTAGAGTGACACAGGCATCGAGTGGTACCGAGTACCGGGTTCCAAGCTGGAATGTGTGGCCACATTCTAAAGCGCGATGTATTCTCAGGGCACCCTCGTCACAACGCGGACAGCTATCGCCATCGGCGATACGGACCAAATTTAATCCCTCACCATCGGCTGAGCTGTCAAATGAAGAGTGCTGAACTTGGTGAGACTGCAGGCCTTCGGGTAATAGTGGCAGCTGATCCTGAACACTTTCAAATGTCGGGGCAAGCCTTACATCGATGACATTTATGACTTTTGAAGTCCCGTTTCTCAGGGCCTCTCCCCATAATGGCAAAGGATCCTCAATGGCAGTGTCCAGTTCTGGGACAGCTGACTTAACGGCATGAAGACTGAGGCCACTCTCGGTAAAAGCTTCGGGTGACTGGGGGTACCAAGCGTTGACGAGGACTTTTCGACTTTTGGAAATACCTCGCCACACACGGAATTGGGACACTGGGACACTTGTTGTGCCATCATTTGCTGTAGATGGTGGTCGCGCGGTGGCGACTTCATCGTTGGCTGTGTAGCCGCAAGAGTCGCAGTTTATCACGGTATCTTCTCCAATAGCACTTGGTAAGTGATATTCATGGCTAAGATCGCCGCCCATATCACCCGAGCTTGCTTCGGCAACAAGATAGGGCAGCTTGAGCTCCTCAAAGAAGGCGCGATACGCAGCAGACACTTGATGGTAGGTTTCCACAGCTTCGAGTGTTGTGAGATCAAAGGTATAGAGATCCTTCATGAGAAATTCTCTTGAACGTAATAGACCGTGACGAGGGCGACGCTCATCTCGATATTTTCGGGCTGAGAAAGGTTAGTAAGTCTGGGATTGATATCCAAAGAGGTATGCAGACTAATCTGGTATAGCCTGATGGGCAGGTCCTTGTACGAATTGACAATTCCGGCGACAAGCGTTGTGATCTCTTCTTCGTGGGTAGGAGAGAGTATCAACGACGTCTCTTTGCGATCTTTGAATTGGAAGAGCTGAACACGTCAGCTCATGCCGCTTGTTAGAAGCATCAGGATCTTACCTCTGGTGCAACAGAGTCGAGACGATTACTCCTGCGCCACAACTCTTCTGATGAGATAGTTGATAGCGATAGTCGGGATGCACCTATGTGGAAGTTGTTGTTATTATAGAGCGGCTGAGCTGATAGTGTTGTACGAACCAACCGAGTGCATATGCTTATCAATCAACTTTTCGATTTTATCTTGAACACGAAGTCCCATAGGTAGCAGTTGGAATATACCAGAGTGAGCCTGTTAACAATGTCTTAATACATATATCATGCCATCTACTAAGTCGAGGCTGAGAAGTACCTGGCGGAGGAAACCACCTCGAATGAGTTTTCCATGGCCGACTGTAACTCAATTAGCTCACATTTCCGTTCTTTGGCAGTATAAAATCCCTAACACTCATCGTCATTAGCAGTAATACCTCCAGTCGGCACCCATATCGTTGAGAGGGTGGAGCGAGTTGGGTCAGCTTTAGCTACGGCTGAGACTGAGAAAGCTCGTGGCTGCACGCCTAGCGGTCTCCTGCGGAGAATGGTACCGTGAAAACGAGCAAGCCTTTGAAAAGTCATTGTTCCTGGGCCGCACAGTCCCCAAACTCCAACTTATGCCACTATTCCCAGTTTCGAGGCCTCTTTTGATAAGATTCCGATGGCCGGAAGAGGTCTCGTCTAATTGACATATCGGTTAGTCATCATACGCCAGCGCTTATAGACGCGCTAAACGCACCGGAAGGTGGAGGTGGGGCCCAAAAAAAAAGTTGAGGTCCTTGAAGCGCATTTTCATTCGAGAATTTCTATCTAAGATTTTCAACCCTCACATCGGCTTTAACAACATGGCAAAGCCAACAAAGAAATCGAAAGGGAAAGGGCCCCGCAGCTCTTCCAAGGGCCCGGCTTTCGACAATAATACATTGGACAACCTGACATCTACAATCGACAAAAAGCTAGGCAAGCGAAAGCAGCCTCCAACCAAGGCCACTGGTGACCAGCACCAAAAGAGACAACGAAATTCCGAGGGATCATCTGGCGACAAGGGTGGCAAAATCGATGAAAAGACTCTTTTAGAGGAGATCAAAGCTCTTGGTGGTGACGAAAGTGATCTTGCACTCATCCAAGATATCGATTCGGATGACGAAGGGTACGCGCAAGGCCCCAAGGACTCCAAGGCGGTCGATAAGAGCCTCAAGGATGAATTGGCCGCGTTCTCCAAGCATCTTGGCTTCGCAGAGGTCGAGATGAGTGAAGCAAGCGATCAAGATGAGGATGACGACAAAGATGGCGAGGAAGAAGATGATGATGAGGAGGGCGAGTTCGAGGATGTCGATGACGAGGACGAGGGTGAGGAAGAGGAGGAGGCACCCAAGCAGACCACTCAAAAGAAAGGCAACATGGTAGGTTAGACCAATCTCATCATGACTTTTCTGACCACTAACAGTGATACAGGCCTTCGAGCCCCGAGCGGATTGGCATGATACTGAGCTGCGCAAACTGCCAGCGCCGACTACAGATGAACCTAACCCCCCCAGAGCAGCTCTTGATTCTCTGAAGCAGTATGCCCAGACCCTCCTGGAAGAGGATGCTACCAAGTACAGAACCAGCGTCTTCGCTCAATCCTCACACAAGTTCTTGTCAACAATCATGACCTCAGGTACTCTTAGCGACAAAGTCTCTGCTCTCACTCTTGCCGTTCAGGAATCTCCGGTTCACAACATCCGAGCTTTTGATGCCCTCATGACTTTGGCCTCCAAGAAGAGTCGAGGACAGGCGCTTGGAGCTATTGGCGCGCTCGTTGATTTACTAGGTCCCGGCACATTGCTCCCCGCTGATCGCCGTCTTCGCGCTTTTCACGACCAACCGGGTCTTGTTGGAACATTGCAACGAAACCCCGGAAAGCCTTGGGCCCCTGGGAATGCGCTGCCGGGCAAGATCACGCCTGCCCATCTAATTGCATGGATATATGAGGATTGGCTGAAGGCGACCTACTTCCGACTTATCCAACTTCTGGAATCCTGGTGTTCAGACGAGATAGAGTATTCACGCACTCGTGCGCTTGACTTCGTCTACGGTCTCCTCAAAGAGAAGCCTGAGCAAGAATCTAACCTTCTCCGATTATTGGTCAACAAGCTGGGTGATCGGGACCGCAAGATCTCTTCCCGAGCGTCTTATCTCATTCTCCAGCTACAGAACTCCCACCCTGGCATGAAACCAATTATCGTCCGAACAATCGAGCAGGACATTTTGCTGCATCCCTCCCAGGACCACCGGTCAAAGTATTACGCTATCAACACTCTCAACCAGACAATTTTGAGTAACAAGGAACCATCCCTGGCCGAGGCTCTCATGCGAATCTACTTTGAACTCTTTACCATTATCCTGAAGACCGGAAGTCTGGGTATATCTGCGCCAATTGACTCCAAATTCGCTAAGGATGATGAGAAGAAGACGGATGACGGCAAAAGGAACGCTGGCAGATGGCCTCAAAGGCCGCGAGGTCGTAAGCCGGTGAAGCCCGCAGCTTCTGAGCCTGAGACTGAGGCTGCCGATAAGCTTGTCTCTGCCATTCTTACAGGTGTCAACCGTGCAGCCCCCTTCATGGTTGGCAACGATGCTATGTATGTGATTCTCTAACCAACTGTATTTTCCTAAATATGATGCTAACTATAAGACAGCATGGAATCCCATCTTGACACTCTCTTCAAGATTGCTCACTCGGGCAACTTCAACACCGGAATCCAGGCACTTCTGTTGATCCAGCAGATATCCTCGTCGCGAAGTCTTGCAAACGACAGGTTCTACAGGACTTTGTACGAGTCTCTACTGGATCCTCGACTAGTGAACTCGTCAAAGCAAGCGCTTTACCTCAATCTTCTTCTGCGTGCTCTCAAGAACGATGTCGACAGCCGTCGAGTCAAGGCTTTTTCCAAGCGCATGCTTCAAATCTCCGGTCTTCACCAACCCGCATTTACCTGTGGGCTTCTCTATGTTGTTGGGCACCTGCGCGAAACCTTTCCTGATCTTTCAACTCTCCTGGAAGAGCCTGAAGAGTCTGTATTTGACGATCAGGCTGAAAATGAAAGGCAGAGATATGATGGTCGAAAGAGAGACCCTGAGTACAGCAACGCCAACCGAAGCTGCTTGTGGGAGGTGGTGAGTTATACATATGTTTGAAGAGAAGCTTGACGTACTGACAATAATTAGATTCCTCTTCAAGGCCACTACCACCCCTCAGTCACAGTCTATGCTGCCTCGATACTAGAACACAACAAGAAGTCACTGAAGCCTGATCTGGACAGCCATTCGCTCATTCGTTTCCTGGACAAGTTCGTCTACCGAAACGCGAAGGCCACCGACTCGTCCAAGGGTGTGTCCATCATGCAGCCTCTCCGCGCTGCCAAGGATGTCGGTGATATTTGGCTTGGCAGCCGTGGAGCTGGAGGCATCACGACTTCTGTCAATTCATCTGCCTTCTGGAAGAAGAAGGCGGAGGATGTTGCTGCAGAGGATGCCTTCTTTCATCAGTACTTTCAGCAAGTTGACAAGGAGGGCAAGGAGACTAGGAAGAAGGCTGAAGCCGCAGGAAATGTTGGGTCTGATGATGAGCAAGAGGACGAAGTTTGGAAGGCCCTGGTGGATACACAACCTGGTGTTGATCCTGACGATGAGGGCTCTGATGTTGGCTTTGACCTTGATGATTCGGACATGGCCTCAGATGACGACTCGCCAGCATTGTCCTTGGATGGAGAGCTGGGCGAGGATGATGATGACGATATGAGCGTGGATATCGAGGGATCCGACGAAGAGATGGGCGGAGCGCTGATCAGCGAAGACGAAGAAGGATTTGAGGTCAAGGAGGCAGCGAGCGAGAAGCCCAAGTCAAAGCGCAGAAAGCTCAAGGATCTCCCCATGTTTGCCTCGGTGGATGATTACGCGGAGCTCTTGGCTGACGAGGAGGACATGTAAAAGCATTCGCCAAGATTGGCATGGGCAAGCAAAGCATTTATTGATAATATAGCTGTACTAGACGAGTATTGATTCAGGAGTCAAAAAGTATATTCGCAGATACGCTGTTGGCATCTTACATAAATGTGCCACTCAAAACACAATTCTCATTATTTCTTATGATTAAGTATCGAACCACTCAAGCTCGTCGTTGTTGGTGAAAATAGCTCTGTACGTCTTTCCACCACTTGAATCCTCACGCTCCTCGGTGTGAATGCTGTGAAGCTTAGGGGGCTCGTCGCCGCCGCCGATAAAAACGCGGAAGTGGATATAAGCTGGGCCTGATGGGTCGGTCAAAGCTGGAATACAAAGCTTGCCAAAAAGATGGATGCCATAGGCCGATGTAGCGACGCGAACAGCTTCAAAGTTGTCGGTACTAAAGCCAACGAGGTCTTGGTCTGAGAGGCTTTCCTATATTGTGTTAGTGTTTGCAGAGGAGGAATAAGTCTATCAACCTACGGCAGCAGCAAAATACTCCGGCTCGTGCTCTAAGGAGACATATCAGTTACAAGCCCATATAGATATTCAGTTTCTGTCGCCTTACTGTTATAGTCGCGTCGGAGGTGAACAAGAGACTTCTTGAGCTCAGGGAGAACCTGTTCGAAAGCAATGATAGCGTCCTCTTTGGGTGGGTGGACAGGACCCAGATCGACAGTCTCAGCGGTAGCCTTAACATAAAGTCAATAACTGTTTAAGTTTGCATACTGGCTCAAGTTGATTGTCTCACCATTGTTAGTTGTTGTAATGCAGTTGGTTAGGTAGAGAACAAGAATAGACCAGCTACAAGAAAAGGAAATCGACCTCTTTAAATGGCATTGAATGTAACCAAACTGATACAAGGAAATACAACACACAAGCAAACATGTCGTCAGCGGCCTGTGATCATCTCCAATAGATCAAGTCTCACAATTTCGTCAAGCCATTCTGGTTGGATAGGACTCACGTCACAGGTACTGGGGATCCCAGCACGTGGCAGGCTGCTGTGAGTTGACGCTTGACTCTTACAGGTAGCCGCAGTGGCTGTGAGCCGTTTAAGTGCATAAACTCCGAAGTCAACCTTCCTATCCGAGGCAAAGCGGAAACGCTGATGAATTAAATTGAGAGAACCTTAAATCTTGCCAAAAAGCCGAGGAGCACATTTTCAAGTTTTCATCCTTTCTTTGTTTTCGAGCCTTGTTTTTCACAACACAACGGTCGTCATGTTTTCTCAACAAGTTGGTCGTAATGGGCGTCTTGCCGCGCAAGCATTCAAGCGATTTGGTTGTCCTGCACAATCCCGCAGTTATGCAGCAGGCGGTATGTTTGCCCCATGTTCGAAAACACTTACACGCACACGAGGTATTCTGACAAGTTTGGCGTATAGCAGCAACAGAGGCAGCCGGTAGCGCTTTCAAGAGAGCAGCTGGCATGTTGCTCGCCGGCGTAGGCGCAAGCACAGCTGGCGGTTTCGGAACATGGTACACAATGCATTCGAATGGAATGGGCTTCCACTCGGACGAAGATAGTCTGCGACGCTTTGTCGCTAACCACGAGGAGGCCAAGATGGTGGAAGAGACGATCAACAATCACCCACTCGTCGCCGAGCTCCGCGCAAACCCCGAACTCACCGAATCACGACCACACATGAAGATGCCCGGATCGTACCGAAGTCGGAGCTTGACCGGAGGAGCGCTCATCGGCGAGGGAAAGATGCCAGTACCACCGTATGCGTGGGTGGCACCCAAGGGGAAGCAGCTTGTGTCAATAGCATATGTTGGCGACGACCTGTGCGGCCATCCTGGCATCGTACATGGAGGGTTCCTGGCGACTATGCTGGATGAAGGTCTTGGGCGATGCTCCTTCGGCGCGCTCCCTCACAACATTGCTGTAACGGCAAACCTCAACGTCGATTACCGAAAGCCTACACCGGCAGGAAGTTTCCTTGTTTTGCGAGCAGAGACATACAAGGTGGAAGGCCGCAAGGCCTGGGTTAAGGGTCATATCGAACTATTGGCCGAGCCTGGCGAGAAGCCTACAATAGTGGCCGAGGCGCAAGCACTCTTCATTTCTCCCAAATACGCTGCGGTAAGTGATACATGTCTTGTGACACCAGGTCTCAGAGCGAGGTACTAATCAGTGTTTCATAGATAATGCCCAAGATTGGCTAAATGAATAGACGACCCACGTGATGACGATTTTTCTAGAGTGAGCGAGTGACGGATACAAATGGCTTAGAGCTGCAGTATTCATTCATACAAATAAATACCTTGGCAGTGGGCTGGTAGAGTTGAAGATAGAGGGGTGTTTTCAAGAACATATTCTAATTACAGATAAAGCGGGCATCTTTTGGAAAGATATAGAACAAGAGCATGACCTATTGATTATCTACAAAGGTATTACCTAGGTAGGTATTTACCTAAGCAATCATATCTTTCCTACATAATAACCCAGGAGTTGTATTTTTATTTTATTTTTCTCAAGTTCTCTCGCGCGGGGCCGACTTCCGGCACGTGGGACAGACGCCGTGCGGAAGCCGGGGCCGCGCCGGAAAAGAGTGACCACTCAACGAATAAGCTTGCACAGAAAGAGGCAGGGCATTTGATGTCGCCATCTCAAGTATGCTCTCTCATAGGCTATGAGTTGGAGCACCGGGGAGTCTGTCGCAAATACTCGTGCCGCCCGATGGCCCGATCACGACATTGCGCAAGAAAGTTGCGGGCAGTCATCATCTCCGATGGAAAGAGCGAATCATGTACCTACCTCGACCTGGGTAGGTATTATTTTTTTTTATCGGTCGTAGAAGGAAGGTAGTTTGCCTACCTATGATGGCAGTTAGCGTCAGAAGTCTCTATGTATTATTAAGGTAGGTAGACAGGTAGTAACCACGGTAGCTACTACCTTCTTATAACAATCCTTTCTCTCCTTTCTTTTTCCATCTTCATTTATCCCTCTTCCCAAAATACCTCTTTCTATAATTATACAATGGCTACGTAAGTTTATAATATCTGCAGGAACACTCTTGTCATTGCCACATGTTGCTGCATTTGCTCTACCTACCCCTCCTATTTTAAGATTCCCCTCCAAATATTATTGTTTACCCCCGCCATCAACCTATACACATCCCACCTCAAACCAAAGTGAAACATCACCAACTAACAATGCGCTACACAGCAACATCACCTGGCACCCTTCTCTGTCGCGCAAGGAGCGCAACGAGACCCGCGGCCAGCGTGGTCTCACCATCTGGTTGACTGGTCTCTCTGCTTCCGGTAAATCCACTGTAGCCACTGCTCTTGAGCAGCATCTCCTTCACCTCGGTGTCGCTGCCTACCGTCTCGACGGCGACAACGTTCGCTTCGGCCTCAACAAGGACCTTGGCTTCTCTGAAGCCGATCGAAACGAGAACATCCGCCGTATCTCGGAGGTCGCCAAGCTCTTTGCTGATTCCTCCACCATCGCCATCACCTCTTTCATCTCCCCCTACCGAGCGGATCGCAAGGTCGCCCGTGAGCTGCACGAGCAGGCCACCCAAGCTGGCGATGAGCCTATTCCCTTCGTCGAGGTCTATGTTGATGTGCCCCTAGAGGTCGCTGAGCAGCGTGACCCTAAGGGTCTCTACAAGAAGGCTCGCGCTGGAGAGATCAAAGAGTTTACTGGCATCTCTGCGCCTTACGAAGAGCCTGAGAAGGCTGAGATCACCATCAAGACCCATGAGAACTCCGTAGAGGAGTGTGTTGCTCAGATTGTTGAGTGGCTCAACCAGGAGGGTTACCTCAACAAGAAATAAGCATATAGAAGATGATTGTGTTTCACATTTCCAAAAGATAGATCGGATATTAGTGCCATACGACTTCAGCCATCGTCACTTCTAGGCATCATGATAGGGTAGAATACAGGCGTTTCTTGCATGCATGCGAATTGTTCTATCGGTACTCTTTCAAAACTTGTCCTCCTCTCGGTTTCCCAACCGTGCCAGTCGCTAAGGAAACTCGATCTCATAGTATACATATGCCGTGTATTCGTGGCCCTCACCGGTTTGGAAACCAGCTGCCGCCATTTCTGAGCTCAGCGCAGCGTCATCCTTGGTGATCTTACCTCGCTTGTCTCTTCCAAAGGCGTTGCCGCCGAGGAATGAGTAGTTTGAGTCCAAGGCAGTCTTGACCTTAGGAGCCAGTTTGGTAGTCGTCTGCAGATTAAGTCAGTACTGTTCGCATCGGGATCCCACAGGCAAACTCACCTTGACCAAAGCCGTCACGTAATCCAAAGGCAGACCGTAACGAAGAACTGCCTCAACAAAGACTCGCAACGTGATAACATGGATCCAGATCATGACGCTTTCGCTCCATCCTGTGCGACCCATACGTAGCGCCTCACCACAAACCTTGCGCTCCTCGTTGGTGACTCGATCGAGCTCCCTTTGCTCCTCTTGTCGACCACCTTCAACGTACTTATACTGACGGGGCGTCCACTTTTGCTCTCGGCACTTGGCAAGAAACTCGGCGCTGTGTTTCTTGAATGTCGCTACAGCGAAGAGAACGAATTCGTCGTCTTTGGCAACCTCGACGGCTGAACGAGGGACGACCATAGGGGCTATTGTCTCATATTCTTTAAGGAAATCCTTCTTCGCATTTCCGGGAACAACGATGAGATGCGTCTCAATATACTCGGAATCCTGGACCAGGAGATTTGGGTCGACGATGGGGGTCAAAGACTTGGTAGAGAGGTTACCGCTGGTACAAGCGTCAATAACTCAGACAAGGACAGTACACTAATCGCGACTACTACTCACGTCTGACGGCGCTGCAAAGCTGCAAGGTTTGTTTTGACCGAGTTGTACTGATTGAACTTTGTCTTGACGTCGGTGTCAACATTGGCAAGCTCCTGATAAGTCACTGTTAGTCGACGCGCAGCAAGGGCTGGGTGGATTAACATGCTTTCTGCAGTGTGCTAATAAGCTCCGCGAGGGACTTGTCGGCTCGATAACGGATCTTGTTCCAGCTGAAAGTGCTCACGTATTGGTCAGTGGGCTCTGTTACAAGATATTAGCGACTGTGCAAGTCTGGGTAATTGCGCGCGACTGACTATCATTGACCATCTTATACTGAGCGATGCGGTCCTCGTCACCCTCGAGCACGTTCTTCAACGAGTCGGCGACCTTGGACACAACAGCTTGGCATGATGCCTCGAGCTTCGTAAGCTCATCTGCCTGTTGAACAAGAGCGTCGAGGGTACCGATCTTGAAGTCAGGGATGTTGAAAGGTAGAACGGAGCCATTGTCGGAGATGGTGCCGCGCAGTGAAGAGATGGCTTCATCGCGGTCGCTCGAGTCGAAGACGCCCTGGGGCAAGGATAGGAAAGCGTACTTCGTCGACATGGTGATCAACTGGAGCTACAGAATATTCGTGAACGGATTATGTCGAAGCGTGAAGGGTGGGTATCTACGGTATGGACTGCGGGCGGAGTCGATGGAGGTGACGCCAGCGAAGGACTTGGACAGCTTCACTCGGTGAGAGCTATAGCGCTTAATCGCACGTCGATCTCACGAGTGCATCGATAAGAGACTCTTGGTAGAAGTTTTGTTGATGGAAGGACAAGACGAAATCGAGTCCGGTCGTTTCGCTTTGCGTGGGGAGGTACGTATGTAAGGAAGCGTACCTAGCTGAAGTTGTTGCTAACACTGCACCAGCACCAGACGACAGAGCTTAGGTAGGTAGGTATTGCTAGGCGGGCAGTTGTTGACCTTGGTTAGGATCAAGGGGCGGCTGACAAGCCTGTGGCTAGTGAGTGAATTATGACGAGTGTTGTGGCAGTGGGCCTCGATAGTTTCATATGATGGATGGATGGCATGGATTTCGAAAGGAAGATAGGAATAAATTCACGAACGTGGGTAAAATTCCAGAATAAATATCGACAATCAAGAATTAACTAGAGTCAAAAATCTCTCTCTCTCTCTCTTTTTATTATACAGTAGAAAGCTTAGTCAAATACCTAGATAGCTTCAGAAGCAAGTCAAGTCTTGTTTCCGCACCCTGAGTCTTGAGTTTGCAGACCTCCACATCCCTCCTTCGATCACGGGGCACTGATGTTGAGTGCCTGCCGAGTCACTAACACGGAATTCAAGTTACGACAACACCACAAACTTCAATATATGATCCCTTGACTTACGCATCATCAAAGTCGCATGAGTTTCGCACATATGATTTCATTCGGGAAGGGTCATTTTGAGCTCGGTCTTGAGGTCTTCGGTGCATTATAACCCAGTCTCAAACCGACGCCATGCCCTCGGCAGCGCGTACGTATCATCCGAAAACCACTCGTCGAATAAAGACGCATAGGCTCACGGATAGTCCATAGCTGCTCAGCCCGCCGCTGCGATCAATTCGAATAGTCACATACCCAGCAGTTCTCCTGCGCGGAGTACCAATGCCCCGTCCGTGATACCATTGACGGTCGCGCAGGCCGCGGTATCTACACCAGTAGCTGCCCAGTCGGAGTGGCGAGTAGGAAGTGCATTGTTTGATCTTAAGATGAATCCATTCATGATCCCTAATCAGAGCGCAACAGCCCCATCAGGCTCTATTTTGCCAGTTGAAGTTAAGCTGCCAGCTGCCAGCCTCAACCCATATCGTGATGGCCGTATACGAACCGCGGTGCCCAGCAAGCTCAAAGGCAAAACGAACAAAAAGCAGGGGAACTTCAGTGTTATGCAGATGCACGTCGAGAAGCCACAGATGACGGAGCGCGACCTTGCGGCTAAGCGTACAAGTGAAAGAACTGCTGCTGCCGCAAAACTTGCAATTGCTCAAGGATATCGTCATCCAAGGAAACCTCGGCCACCACCATCTGCAGTAGCTCCTCAAATGCTTCCCCCTCAGCCTCATTTGAAATCACTTCCAGTTATTCCCGATGTTTCTGGTTCACTTGTTCAGCCTACTCCTCCCCCGGCTGTGTCTCATGAAAAGTCGCCAGGCGAGCGGCCAGCACAGGCAAATACTGTACAAGAGATGGACACAGAGCATGCAGCCGATCTTTTTGCGGAAACACATGATGTACACGACATAAACCCAGAGCATGCAGATGCATCACTTGAAAGAGAGGCTGTACATGAGAACAGGCCTATACAGGCTGACGGTTCATTTACAGACGCAGACGCTATGCAGGATATTGGTATGGAACCACCGAGCGAACCGCCCACATTAGGAGATGCCACTCATGAGGCAAACACGGAACTTACTGCCAATCCAAAACCCCAGCCCAGGGCACTGGTCCCTAAAGTGGCCCCTGAAGATGTTAAAGCAGAGCAAACCCGACTTCTTGAGCTATTGCGAAAGCTCCGTCCAGCTACAGTTGTAGAAAAACTTTGCCTTGCCCTAACTCAGTTTGGCGGTGTTCCTGGCGCGCCTCCGCCTCTTGATGGGAGGTTTCCTGAAAGTACATCAGTCAATGGCTCGGGTGATCTATTTGTTTCATGGGTTTCGGAAGTCTTCCCTCCCGCCATCGTCAAATCCGCCACCATAAAAAGGCCACCGAAACCCCCAACAGGGAGGCCGCGGGGAAGGCCAAGGGGGAGCACGAACAGAGTACCAGGCACGCGTACCATGAACTCTGCCCTCGCCCCCCTAGTCATTACACCCGAGAGAACGGATAGCACGCAGCTTGCATCAGTTGACAAAGATTCTGGGGCAATACAACAATCCGTTACCGGAATTCAAATGTCAGAAACGCCACTACTGTGTGCTTCCAACAAGCAAAGCTTGGATAAGTCTCCGCCTCGTGTTGCAAATAATCAAAGTTCAACAGCTGCAGCTCCTCCGACTGTATTAAGACTGATAAATGTTCCCGCAGATGCCAGAACAACTCCAAATCGTCCTCTGGCAATCGCACCGGCTGGCTCAGTCAAGCCAGTGCTGCTGACTTCACCAAGGGCAATACGTAAGAAGAAGAGTACAGGCAGGCCGCGTGGCCGGCCCAGAGGTTCAAGGAATAAGCCCAAATCACGTATTAGCGAGCCATCTACTGCATTCCGCATACCTAACGCTCTTCGCAATGAGTTGAGGCCTCAACCCGATACACCAGCTACAGAAGACCGACCGTCCAACTCCCCAAAGTCAACGCCAATTTGGAATTCAACGGCTGGGTCAGTTCGCGCCCTTGGGTCTATCCTACCATTTTCAAGTTTGTCTAATACTTCTGAAGTACCCGATGGCATAACACAGGGAAGTACAATTAGCTCCCCTAACATTATGCACGAGAAAAGAGCAGAAATAGGTGCCTACAGCACCATGACCAGCCAAGGATCTCAGAATCCAAGAAGTCATGACCAAGACAAATCACAGGTTTCCTCGAGAAAGAGGAAAGATTCACAACATGACCCTCCAACGAACATCATAGCTATCGATACACCTCAAACCCTTTCCATGAGTATGCCACCAGCCACAACCCATTCTCCGGACCAGCAAGCAAAGCGTCGTTGTGTGTCTCCAGAGCCAAAGCCAAGAGATCCCATTGTTAGTGAATTCACTTCCCAAGCAGCCGGGACAGAGGCCACGGCCTCTCCTTCGACTACAGCAGCTGGGCAATTGTTATCTTCGTCAAGCAATTTCGATGCCCAGACACAAGTGACCTTGTGTGAATACAGTTCGAATCAGCCAGTGCAGCTAGTGCCGTTCCATACGTACCAACAGCGTCGAGACTCAGAAACGCAGCACTTTGATGGGGGGCCGCAGCATCAGGGCAATCAACATGGTCGGCTTCAACACCAGCGACAACGACCTCAGCAGTATCCACCACGGGATTTAACCTCCGCACATGCGAACCATTCGCCAGACATGCAATCTTCAGCGACCACTAGGTCTCGCAGTCAGCTCCCCGGGACTCCAGGCCACGTTTCCCCAGAAGTGACGGCAGTAGATCTGTACCAGCGACAGCAGCAGCAACGACAGATGGCGACACAATTCGGTCGACCGGCCGGGGAATCATTTGCACGAACAACGGGTCCAAACTCTCCTGTGGATTTTCAAGGATCCAGGGGCCAACAGTCGCTCCCTCAGCAGGGGCAACAAGCTCATCTTTGTGCAGCTGGCTCAGTGCCGCTGGCAAATATGGCCGATGTAGAATCGCGCCATCGTTCAGAAGAGCCAGTAACAGTGGCAAATGTGGCCCATCCTGATTCAAATGGGCCAGCACACATCGCGAATATGTCGCAAGTTCATGACTCTAACGGTCAACATTACCTCGGTATGGGTTATCCCATCGGCCCTAGTGTTGCAACTCAACTTGGTAGCGTCTCGCGGCTTGACCACACACTGACTGAACCTGAAATGCGCAATCGAATATATCACACACATCACGGGTAGGAAGTGGTGACAACAGACGCTTGAGAGAGCCAGAAACAGGCAGCCGAAGTCGGACGTTCATGTGGTCGGACCTTTTATACTATTGAGTTGCAAGAAGATTAAGTATATCCGTGCTGCGAATCATTATGTTGAAAACGGAGTGTTTGCTCGGGAGGGCGGGCGTAACGCGAGTATCACATTTGTGTGGATAAGAGGCAAAAGAAGGATGGACATTCAGACGAAAAGAGTCTTCATTGAAGTAATGGATGAGTTTCACACCCGACAAAGTCTATCAACAAGGTTGAGGTTTGCATTGTATACATAGCATGGAGGAACATGTCGTTGAATTTGAGGTATAAGGCTTAGCAGACTTTTGATACCCAGATGATTATATCCACTCTGTTTTGATTGCTTCGAAAACTGTCCTCGTGCCTTCTACTAAAATACATAAAGGCTTGCAGGAGACCGCACTACCACTGGTATAGACAAAGAAAACTCATGCCACGCCCGACATACGAATATGCTGAATAGAAAATCCTATCCCCACTGCTGAGCAGAATAAGAGCCGTTCAACCATTAGTCCATTCAGCTTGAACCGTACTCCAGATATCGAATTGAAGAAATGGTTATAAATAAATAAGAAAGGAAAGAAATAGTCGTATAGACGATCGGTATCAATATGTAGCCAATGCTCCTACCCAGTACCACGTTCAGCAACGCAGTAACCCTTTTCTCCGCAGCCCAAAAAAAACGCCGTGTAAATGCTAAAGAACCCATTCTTTGGCACATGCATGTACCCAAGTGATGTAGTAGAAGTGGTTATGGTATAACTTCCCAACACGCTCGCCAACAGCAAACATAAAAAACGAAAATGCCTAATAAAATCTAGTGCAACTCGTGCCGTTTAATCCGCATCGTCATCAGTGACACCGACGGGAGGCCGCACGGAATCGGGGATGCTGCGGCCGTACCACCACTCGTCCTCTTCGACAAGCCCATCTTCTCGGATCAAGTCCAGCATAACCTGTTGGTTGCGCTTGATGTCCTGCGGGCGCTCAACAACCCGGCGCTGGAGAATTAGAGCCTCGGCCGTTGTGAGCCATATTTGTTGCAGTACGGGGAGATCGTTGAGAAGTGCTTGGGCTTGTTGCGAGTTAAGAGGAGACATGGGAGCTCCGGCAGATAAACTCGTGTTGAAGACTAGGTTGGGCTCCCAGTCCATGTTCCCGTCTATGGAACCCGAACTCCGAACCTTGTTCAATGCAGTTCCAGATGATCGAGCCTCACTTGTGGACTTTTTGCGTCCAAATAGGCCTCGTTTCGGTTTCGACGCTGATGGCTCTGCGGGAGGGGCCTCTTTGGTAAGAGCATTGAACCATGTATCAACGGCGCCGCGTCGACTGTTATATCCCTTGATTTCCCAAAGCCTCTCCACCTGTCGTAGCCCACCAATGCATAAAATGGCGACATGGATGTCATCAGACGGTTTCTCCCGGATATAGCCACGAAGTGATCGCTCGACCCTACCCACATATGTTGGTGGTCGCAGTCTTCTGCAGAACGATGATATCACTAGAGGAAATACTTCGTGAACCCTTAGCAGAGTTTGGTCGTCGTACATGCTCATGATTTCGGCTTCGATTGGGTTCAGGGTATAAGGCTCTCGCCTGAGACCTTGGCCGCCATTCTCTGTCATGCGTTTCAAGTAAATTTTCCGGTAAGTCTCGAAAAAATGGAAGATAGTAAATAGAAGAGGAATCAGACGTCGTCGCATGCGCTCATTCTGGGGCGCAAAGGCAAGTCGTTGAGCTTCAGTTTGTCGAAGAAAGATGTCTTTGGTGATCCATTCGCACATTAAAAAAGCGAGCTTGGCGGCGACATGTAACCGATGCCAAAGGCCACATAGATGTTGAAAGTTTATCTCGCTGGGATCTGCAACGGGATAGAGCCGAGAAGCATAAGCGGGAATATGATGTTCAAGATGGTATCGAGCAATAGTGTTCTCGTTGAAGGTAATGAGAGCATGCCATGATTTGGAGGCTAGTCGGAGGTTAAGGACATCTGTTAGTGGTAGTGTGGAGATGATTTGAATCTGTAGTTCATTGGGAAGTCCAAGGAAGAGCTGATCGAAGCTGGCACTATATATCGCAAGTCAGCCTGGTGATACGTTTGATAGTCAGCAACTATGTTATTACCTCTTTCGCTGTGTCTCGACAGACGAACGTGGCGCATGGGCGGAAGATGGGCCGTTCGCTTTCGAAGAATGAAGAAGCGAGACCCTCGAGCGAAGGCCAAAGAACCTTGACTTATCGCGTTTCTGGTCGAGGGGTTTGAGAGGTTCAACATCGGAGGTTTTTGATTCTCGGAGAGGAAGAATGAATCTCGACGGCGATGGGGTTGAAGCGTCGAGATTATCGTGAGTCGGAGGAGGTTGATGTTGATGTTGGTGTTGTTGATGAGCGTTAAGCTGGTTTAACTTTTCGAAATAACGCTCAGAAGCGAATTCGGTTATATGCGGCGGGTCCATGGCCATCGTCCGCGTTTGGTGGTGAGCCATGATGGCGGGCGTCGAGATAAAAAAACGAGCGGCTGTCGACGCGAGCGATGAAAATTAAGGCGCGTGGGCCGCGAGATACAAGATAGGACGATGCTGCCTTCGTCGGGCAAGCCCAAATGGCTCTGGACGTCCGTCTCTATTGCGCACTGAATGAGAATATACTCGACATGGCGAGAGGAAGAGCGATTTGATGAGACGGAGCGATCGGGAACACCGAGAACTGCAGGCTGGATACTCGGAAGCGCAGATAAATCGAGGCCGAGAAACAATGATCAGAAGAAAACAGTTGGCGATGTAAAAGGCGAAAGGGAAAAGTAGTCGGTCGATATCGTGAGAGGCGAGATCGTGGTGTTTCGTGTTGGTTTGGATAGGTAGGATGAACTGTGTGGGATAAACGGGAAAGTGGGAAGGGTAATGGTACAAAGAAAGAGCGAGAGAGCGTAGTGATGACTACTAGCTGGGCTGTAGAAGGAAGGGGACTTTCAGGTACAAGGGTACGAAGGTACCTGCGGTACGAATCCGGGGGAAGAAGGGAAAGGCGTGGAGGGGGCGTGAGGTCGAGCGTTTCTCAATAGGGTGTGAAGGCAAGACATGCTCCACAGACGGGACGATAATGATTTCCTCCAAACTTGAGAGATGAAGGCACCTGGTGCTCTTTAATTGAGGTTCACAGCGCGAGTGAGGCATTGAATGTTTAGTATTTATTGAAGCTACATAATGGTAAACAAATAAACATATAGGAGAATATTTTACTTCTGATGAGCGTTTCATGTTTCTCTATATAATCAGACAAATCAATGCTGGGTTGAAGTGAATCCCAGCTAACTGGATACTTCCCGTTCAGGATATTACCTAGATTTCAGAAAGGACAGTCAACTGATAGGTAGTTAAGGTACATTCCATTCTGCCAAGTGCCAATGGATTGGAGAAGATTGAAGATCGCATCGCTGAGACGGAACCCAATACGGAATGAAACAGCAAAGAGAGGGAAAAAAAGAAAGAATGGCCTACCAGCCTGGCCCAGCACGAGACGAGACAGACCATAAGGGAACGGACCGACCGGTCATGGTGGGGTGTTTGGCTGCCAGTGCAGGGCAGTCTACAGCATATCACAGCGCCAGTTTGGGCAACTAGCGTACCTCATGGCCGCCCAAAACTTTCAAAGCAAACGTTTGGTTCGCCCCGAGCGGCGTTTGGCCGGCCAAACTGTGGAGAGGGCACTCCATGGCAGCTGTGGGGGGACTTTGGGGCCCCTTTATTACTTAACGCGTGGGTGCAATCCAGTCTGGAGAAACCGCGCGAGCGAATCTCCCCGGTGCTTTGGACTTCCTGGAGAGGAAATCTGGGCAGTAGAGAAGAGACCCAGAATGACGACGGAGCCCATGGAAACCTCTCCACTGCCTTGCGCAAATCTCCCCACAACCTAAACAACAGCAGTTTTCATTAGCATTAACATTCCTCTGGCCCTGAATTGCCCGCCGCCCTCAGGTACTTTTAGTGACCAGCTGACGTTAGTGATGCATCTGCCCTCCACTCTAACGCTCCAGAAAAACGCCGGTGCGTCGCGGTGCACAGTTATTGTACGGTAAGGTTTGGGTGCTTCTGCTAGACGAGCGTGCTCACTTTTGCAGGTGAGGTACCGTGCGAATAAACATTCTTGATCCCCCATGATCGTCAATGAAATTCCCGACTCGGCCCAATTGGCCGGCCCTATTTTGCATTCCCATCCGTTCCCATGCCATGCCATGCGGCGTCTGCGACCTGTGCGTGGTTCGCTCGCTGTGGTTGAGATGCGATGCGATCATGGCTTTCCCGTTGACTGTTCCCGAAGCTCTAATCAACAACGTTACAGCGCCTCTGTTTTTGCGAGCCTGTATGTACGCAAAGTACCTACCTCACGATCCCATCCCTTGGTCTGGGAAACTTTCGTTGCGCCGCTTGTTAGAGCAAGTTAGGTAGACCCAGTCGTGGCGCCGTACGGCAAAAACCTAGGTAGATACCTACCTACCTCCACACGTCCTCGGGAAACAGAAGAAGCAGCTCGGAAAACGACTCCTGGAGACCTTTTACACCCTTCCATTCTATCTCTCTTCTGGGGCTTAGGCTAGAGCCTTCTCATTAGTAGGTCGTCTTGGCTCTTGGCTTACCTAGAAACTGGCACTTCTCCGGGTCTTCACCGGATCCGCCGCCCGTTCATATCTCGGTCTCTTCTTCAGGGATTGCATTTAGCCGGACCAGATACTGGGTCTCTAAAGGCTTTAGGCAGACTTTTTGTTTATGGCTTTGCCCTCTTTCTTTTTTTGTTATTCTTTTTATCTTTATAATACTCGGTCAAATGATCGATCTGAAATGAATCAGCCCAAATCGGAGCGAATTGGATGTCATCCGTATAGCCTATCCAGATGTCGGCCGAGTCTTTCACCGAACGGAGGCCCGATAAAACTCTCAGTTACTCGGATCCTTGAGCGAGATCAAATTGATGAGTTACACTACGTACATTGCGATGACGACAATGACGATCAGCTTAAACCATCAATCTAATATTTACAGTAGAGCCTTGTAGCCCAAGCCACGGTCGTTATGGTCTCCGACTTATCTTGCTCGAAGTTTATACGCATATTTTGTATTTCGCCGACAAGTGGCCTTTCTCTTGCTGCGCCGGAGTTTGCTTGCAGCTGGTCTTGGCCGCATTTCTTTCGTTATCTTTCGCCTTAAGATTCGAGTTTCTGGGGAGATACCACATCGAGTATTTCCGACCCATAGATATCTACTCACGAGACCTGAGGTGATTTTACGCTTTCATCCCCTTGTTATCACTGGAGTGGGAATCACGATTACCTCACTCGAGATCCCCAGAACAAGAATAACAGGGCATCCAGCTTGGGCCATAGACTATATCCCCTGGTCGCGTGGGCCCGTTTTGTGACAAAGAGAAGCCGAAGAGGACCCTCTCTCCGGCCGAGAGCTGCATCAGATACAAGTAAGGTGAATCCTGTAAAGGAATTAGTACCAAGTGGGCGAGAGCTTTTGCCGTGCGAATGGCAGGGCTTGAAGGCTCACTAGATGCAGATAACTCAGCATGCCATCCGGGCTCTTGGTCATGTAGCATTCTGGACGATTATCGTGGCCCAAAGAGTGAAACCTCAACATGTTACAGCGCATCTATGTACGAACGTATGTCTTAAATAGCTCTGGAGACTCGCAGTTGCGTTAAGCTCATTTCTTGGTTGGATGCAACGGAGTATGGTTGTTGATGACGATAAAATCACTGTATGTGTGGTTGTTTCCCCACGCCTCGACTGAGATTTCCGGTCAAGTGTGTGTCATTGATTGAGTAATTATTCGGAAGTATGGAAGTGTTTAAGTTCCGGATGCTTGAACCAAAGGGATTTGTCACAGGTGTATATATCGATGATGGTAGTAACGTGTTTGATGCCACTTACACGACATCAAAAAAGTAGTTGAATCTCAACAAGCTCACGAGTAAGGTAGAGTCAAATAATTGGAGTTGTCTGAATATGGTTGTGGATGCGAGGACCAGCTGAACGGACCCGAGACACCCACCACACTATTTGGCCCAAGAGGGGCGTGTCTCTATTAGTCGCGGCCTTACTGCGGTGGTTCTGGACAGAAGAACTGGCCCCATCCGTGACAAGCTCAATGTCCAGTGTCTCGTCGACGCCGATCTTGGGAATCGACTTGCCTCTGGTTGGTTGAAGACTTGAAGAAAACAAGACATGGCTCTGAGAACAGTACATGCAGTAAGAAAGATAGTTGAAGACACCAAAGCACACCAATAGGATGCCTTGAGGCAGTATTATCTTATTAGTAGAGACTACTACAGCAGTTCCTGGAATAGATAGGAACGCCGATAGAAGAGCCTTGTTTTTGGAACTATGTCGCCTTGGCAGTAGAGTTTGTAACGTTTCCTCTATGTTATTGGGATCTCAAGAATATTTTATTGCAATGGAACCTTGCGTTGGTTCGAAGTGTTTTGTGTGAATATCAAATGGAAGGCACGGAGGCCAGGCACAATATAGTGTCTGTATTTCAAAACTGTCTTTGATTATCCATATTATCAATTGCAACGGTGCTTGGCCATGTACCTTGAGATCAGTAGCACATGTCAAAGTTAAATGCTCCTGAGTTGCAGAGGCTGATCAGTAGGCGGCGGCGTCGTTGTTGTTGATCAGTCCAGGTCGCTCAGTCTAACCCGCAATCGACCGATGAGAGTCCCAGGACTTTCGTCCCGATAATACCGACCAACTCTTAGTTGAGCCAGTGGACGCAAGGCCAGGGTAGCCAGGACAGTAAGCACTGCCTCAGTTAGCATAACCACAGAAAAGCACGCAAGGTACTTCATGTTGGTGGTCAACTGATAAACTCTGCCTACCTATTACCTTACTGATGATCCATGTGCTTCTCTATGTGTTCTATCTTCCTTCCATTTTCTGTAACAGTCAGCAGGGGGGGAAGCTTCTACCCGGTCCTCGTATGATTGGATCGTCTGCTACTGTCCCTGAAATAGCTTCCCCTCCCGTGTAATCCGCTGGATATGTATCTACTAACCTAGGTGTCTCCAATGGAGGTAGACGCGTACACAACATTTCCTCAAGCCCATTCCGTCCCATCCCGTGTTCAGTCCACTTCTTTCTCCCCTCCATTCTGCCCTCTCATGTAATAAATGTTCAACCTGAGGAAAAAAACCTGACAACCATGTCATGTCATGTTCCACCTCATCTCATGTTCAACCTAACCTATGCTCCTTATTCCGTCAAGGTCCTGAAACTGGCAACTCCCCCGCCACCTCTTTCCTACTCTGACTCGTCCACATCCCTCCTGTCGACTTTCGAACTCAAGGCAGTTTTGGTGATAGTTCCCGTTACAAATTCCCGGCTGGACGCGGAAAGTGTCCGGTTTCCTCCCTCTCGTACCTAACCTAGCATACCTAATCTAAAACGACACCTTATTCACCGAAATAACCTCGTCTCGGTCCGAGAAGGAGAGGGACCGACCCTTGACAAAACGCACAAACGCAAGTGTCCGAAAGGACAGTGACAGCCCAGCCCAGCCCAACTGAGCTAGGTATAGTAGCTACAGAGGGAAAAAGAGTGAGAGCTAGACAGAGTTGAAAGTCGAAACAAGGCTTTCGGGCTAATATCAAAAGTGCCCGGATTTTGACCCCTTCTCCGCCATCTCAACCCCATCCCTTTCCCCATCCCCCATCTCTGTACCCTACTGCACCCTTACCGTTTGGATACGGAGCCGCTACATTTCTCTACGTTTATTCTGGAGCTTATTATTGCTGCCGATAACAAGCAATTAGCCCTAAATCATGACAACGGACCCGTCTTCGGGCTCTCCTCGGCCTGCATCTCCATCCGCATCAGCATCTGCTGCCGCCGGTGAAGTCCCTATCGTTCCTACTGTGGAGGCCCAGCACCTGGCCCGTTTCGAGTTCAGTGATGCTGGCACAAAGGTTCTCATGGTGGAGTGGTATCCCGATACCGTTCAAGGCCCCGCCAGTACCTCCGGCGAGCACTCCGATCCGGCTGCCGATCAGGTCTCCGCAACGGGCCCGGCTTCGGCCTCTGCTCCGGATGACAAGGTAGACTCTATCAACAATACATGCTGGCAAGTGTCATGGCCTGGAAAGTCCACTAATCTTCCTGCTGCCGATCCTGAGCCCGACTCGGAGGCAGGATGTGCTTCCGAGTCTTCAACTCGCCAACGTCGTCGCCGTGTCTTCTTCCTACTCCCGGCCGATGCCACTGTCCCCTCGACAATCACCATTACCCCGCCTGGTGCATCCAGTCTTACTCTCAAACCACTGCCGGCTATCTTTCCTCCGGGCCTTGCCGCCGATCCAGGTAACCGGGGAGTTTTGCACACATTATGGGCACGCCAGCGTCTAGCCGCCATAGATCGCGAGGTGGCTGCTGAGCTGCGCAACAACTCTGAAGGCGTAGGGGTTGAGATGGCCCTTGCCGAGAGACAGTGGATCCTTGACTCCTTCATCAACCCACCTCAGCTTCCCACTGATTTAATTTCTCGTCCCGCAGCCACCCGTTCGCCCACAGGCCGTTTGGGGGATAAGCTCAAGGGCCTCAAGCTGGCTACGTCTCCTGCTGATCTAACTCCCACCACAACAGGTATGCCTCGCCATCCTTGCTCAGGCGCAAGGTACATGCTAACTTAACGCTCGACAGCCAACACTTTCATGAGTCCCATCAGCCAGTCTCACCCGTTCCAGCCTAGGGGTCGTGATATTGCTGTGTCTTCTCATGAGGCCATGGCCAACAACGCACTAGCAGGTCCCATCTCGCTCAATGCTGCTCTCCATGGCGACGCTACCTCTACTGCTTCGGCCCCTGTTAGACCTTTACGACGAGATGACGACGACGATCTGTTTGCTCTGCCCATGAGTCCCCGTAGCCCGGACATGAAGAAGAGCCCCTTTAGCGCTCTGTGATGGTAAGATGCAAGTTCCGTTGTTACCTTTGGGTTCGATAGGAAGGTCGGCAAATTTGTGCAGATTTCAAATTCCATCAGATAGATACCCATGTTGTACAAGCGAGCGTTGGTTATAAGTAGGGAGAATATGGCAGCAATAACGAGCAGCCCACATAGCATTATAAATTACTATTCGGTGTCAAAGAAAAAGAAATAAATAAAGAAAAAACTGAAGCTTGGGTAATGCCCGCATAGCAATTTTGTATCTTGCTGATATGTCATTTTTCATAAAAGGCTAATGTTCTAGGAATGACTATATATATCCTTAGCCATTCAGACAACTGCAAATTCAAATGCTAGTCAAATGTCCAAAGTTACCTACGCATCTCTCAGTCGCTCACCTCCATCCTCCCACACGTCCCTCGTCCCATCTTTCTTTTCTCTCTTGTCTCAAATAATACTGAACCTTTGCCTCTCTGTACCTACGCACCCAATCAGTAACCTCCCTCTCCGTTGCCGACGCACCTTCCCCCTCTCCCTCAAGAAAACTCTCCTCCATAGCCTCGCAAACTAGCGCTTGCTCTTGCACGCCTTGCCCTAGCTGCTGGTACAACGCCGATGGCGAAAACGGCGCAAGTGCGTGGTCCATATCAGACTGCTTCTGACGCCATTGCCGCTCAAGAGTGTGTGTCGAGAGAAGTTGCGCTTGTGTCGACGCACGTTGGTGCGACAGGCGCGCTTCCATATCTGTAAGTTGGCTTGCGAGTTCGATGTTTTCGTTGAGCGCGGCGGATAGAGCTTGGTGCGATGCAAGGAGCGACGGATGGATAGACTCAGAAGAGTGCGTCAATGCATTGAGAAGAGCAGGGTTGGCGAGCAGTTCAGCGAGGTCTTGTTTTCTATTACTGGTATCAGATATCCCGTTCATGTTCGATATGGGGATATGACGTACGACTTATCCTGCAATATCTGAGGAAGCCACTGATCGCCAGGGTCGGGTATAGATGTCGGCGCATGATTTACAGTACTGGAGGGAATACGGCCTTCGGATGGTGGAGGTACGCCAGCTGATGTCGGTGTTGCAATGCGGCTTGTCTCATGGCTGCCAGGTTTCGGAGGCAGGATGGGAGGAGTTACGCCTTGCAGTTCAGCTACGAAGCTTGCCATTTAGATTGTCGCCTGTTTGTTGATTATAACAATATTTTCTCCTGTGATATGGAAAGCTCCGGAAGAATATGTTGTGAAGATGGATGATTCTGTAGAGTCGGCGTTAAACTTGAAGTTGGAAGAGGTAGGTTGAAGGTGGGGGCTTAAGAGGGCGATGTCTGCACCCCAGAAGGTGGGGGGCCTTGAAGGAGGTAGGTAATCGTGACTTTAAAACTGATAATTCTTCTTATCCCAGAACCTTGAATAAAATATTTCTCAATATGTAATGCGTGCACGGTAATCCTTTCATTAAATCAATGACCCCATGTTCATCATCTACGAAAACCCTATCCTCCTGATGTTTTACAATTCGTTGCCCACTTCCACCTTTCAAAGAGATACTACCAGTTCAACGCCCAACCCACGAAACAACATTTTAACAGTTAGTCAACCGATGTATGAGTAATCACACAACAGAAGAGCTCTCTCATGGCTTGACAGACCATAAATCCCGAGACCATCCCATCTCCCGCAGCTTCTTGCTGCTGGAGCCGGCTGTCCTCCTCTCACCAGTGCTGATGGCCAACGCCTTGCTGCACGCCGCGAACACCTCAACCAGCTCCTTCATTCGTCCAGCTTCCACAAAGGCAATCGATAGATCCGAGTCGCGCTCCGCAATGATGGAAGCAAGCTCCATACACTCTAGGAGATTATCTCGAGACAAGCCTGTTCCTGCAAAGTGTAGCGTACCGACGTATGCCAAAACTGTCTCAGGAAGATAGGCTTGGCGGAGATCTCGTAGTTCTTGGTCGCCGTCTTTGTTCCACTCGTTAGCACAGAACTGTGTCTTTATTACAGGTACTTACCTTCGATGCCCACCAAGAGCCAGTTCTTAAGAAGGGGCTGCATGCTTTCTTTTGTGTTCTTAACTTCTTCACCAATGGCAGTCCAGAACTCTCGCTTCTTCTTTTGCTCCCTATTTCTTGTTAGCATTATGCCCATGTTTGCGCAGTGGTCCACCACGTACTCATTCGTAAGCTCGGCTAACGACGCAACTGTCTCTAGACTGTCTAGAGCTCGCACCAGATTCTCCAGTTCACGGAACTTCCGGGCGTCTGAAAGTGCTTGCTCCGGTTTCACGTCAGTAATTCCTCCCCGGTGAAGATGCTTAGCCCAGAACTCGACGTCTTCATATAAGTCAAGATCGTCACCACTGTCGTCTGAGACAGCTTGCAGAGCATCTGAGAAAGATACCCGTTTCATCAGCTGGCGAGCCGCACTGAGGTGCATGTTGCCTAGAAGATTATCAGTCCTTGTGCCTAGTGACATAACCAAAACAACTCACGCAAAAAGAACTTATAGATCTTTGTCCCCATTGAGAATACGTTGGGCCAGGTCTCTTGCACCAGCAGGAGCCACTCTAGTGATCGGATGAGGTTCTCATGTGCCTGGTCAACGAATCTCTCATCATCGCCAAAGAAATCCGATCTCACGGGTCGACCCCTTCGTGAAGTCGGCGGGCCAGACTCGATGATGCTAAAAGCCCCCTTGGCTGGACATCCGTGCTGGGCTGGGCCCAAATCATTAAACATGAGCCACGCCTGAGTCTTCACAAACTCGAGTACATCGATGCCGGCTTTTTTAATGAGCCTGAGTTGCAGTAAACGTTGATTGGCGTCCCTCTCGGAAATGAGGTTGTAACAAAGGACCTCATATGACCGAGGGGGCTCCAAAATCGAGCAGTAGAGAGGTATTAACTCGTCGAGTTGGGCAAGGCGTAAATAGTTGGCATAGCCAGCAATAAGGTTCTGCTGGGAACGTCTCACCTCATGAGGGGTGAATGCTGGAGTGAGTGAATCATCCCTAGAGTCCAGCTTGTCCAGCAGGTTGATGAGGAGATAAATGTGGGCAACGATTCGTAGTCCGTGGTGCTGAGTAGACTGGAAGAATCTGTCTTTGTTTACCTCGAGCTTTTTAGGCTCCCATCTGTAGAGCATAGACTCGTTTTGATTCGCACTAGAAGAAATGATCATGCCCTGCTGATAAAGATGGTGGCCAATTTCATTTGAAATCAAAGATGCCTGAAGTGCCTTGTTGGGTTCGTTTGCTTCGTCTTTAATCTGAGGGTTGGATTCTAGGGCCTGTACGAGACGCTTGTTTACAGTTTCTGGCTCGCCGTGGAACTGAACGGCATCGAAGGAAGGGAAGGATTGTGTCAGGTTTGAGGCCACATCTGATGGGCACTTTCCAAGAATGTAATTGTCCAGCTGTGTACGAAGCAATGCGTTGAAGTTGGCAAAGAGGAAGTCGTCCCAGTTCAAGGCAACCTTCTCGACGGCGGGAATGTCCCCTGATAAAACACCATACACCGCACGCTCGTAGTCATCACAACCTCCTGATCGGGCTAAACTAAAACACATTCGTCGCCAGAGAGCAAGTGATGATAGGTTGGTATTAGGTGCTTCCTGGTTGTCGTCGGCAGAGAGAAGCACGGCAGAAGTGGAAATAGCCCGCCACATTTCGGTTCGCTCCTGACACCATTCACGAATAGTGTGCAAGCTCGATCCTCGACGGAGGTGTTCCCAGCAACCTAGCCAAATGGCACGCTCGAAGTACTCGTCTTGGGGCTCGAGCTTTCGTCCCTGGCGAGTCGCAGCATCTGGATCCAGTTGGGTCACAAGAGGTGAGCCGTCCGAGTTGTGGAACGATGTTGCAATGCCTGGAGATTGGCGATCCAGGAGGTGAGGCCAAGCTGTGACGCTCTTTCGGAGCTTGATTGACGTGCGGGTGTGAAGCCAGCCATAAGCGATAATGTCTCCCCGGTCGGCGTTCTGCTGAAGTTCACGCGCAAGCTCATCGATATCCGGTCCAGAAGCGGCATTGTTCTGAAGCCACTGTATAACCGCCTGTCGTTCGCGCGCTGAAGAATCACTCGCAAGGAATTCCTCAAGTAGATCTTTCGAATCCGTGGGGTTTCGTTTGGAACCGAAAGCGTCCTGGCTGGATTCAGAGGTCGTGTACCTTAGCGGGAGGAGCCTGCGTAAGAGGTCCCATGTTTGTGCCTCTCTCTCAAGACGTTTAACAAGTTCTGCCGAGGCGGGATTGCTATTAGCAGTATCAACCTCGTCTGCATCCATGTCGACATCATCTTGGCCGTCGCGCACCATACGCGGTCGAACCTGTGCTAAACGTCGAAGAGAATTTTCGTGGTACTTTCGGGGGAGGTCTAAGATCCGTTCTCGCTTTTCTTCGATGGAGAGTTGAGAAGAAAGGCAGTCGTCGAGCGCGATGGCGAACTCTTCGACCTCGGGGCCCGCCTCATAAGATAGGAAGTTTTCAGTCTCAATGGGTGCCATTTTGGCAGGTCTGGGTTTTGTCGCAGAAGTTATTGGATCGGATATAGATGCTTCAGAACGCAATGAGGGTGAGTAGCTTGGCCAATCGACCCTTTTCGGCTGGTTTTGGCCGTCGGGTCAAAGATGATGCTCGTTCAAAGTCGCATGCATACCCAGCGCGAGTGAGTATTAGAATCACGTCTATCGAAGTCGTCAAAATGAGATCAATATCGCAATCGCGATGGTTGTGGGGGATGGTCGCGCAAGTTGATACTCCAAGCAAAACTAAGAATTGCTTAGGTGACTGAATTGTTTTGGTTGCTGCTTCACTGGCGCGCTGGGCTGGACCTAGCTCGTCGGTACGTACCTGTCCTGGCGGGTACCTTAGGTAGGTTGTCCAGCGCTACGAAGGTGTAGGTGCGCTAAAGAGCCGCGATTGCACGCGCGGGTAATTTACAGTGTATCCCCTTATGTTTTCACACCTCGCACTGTCATACTTCAAGTACTTCTCCACTCAGCAGCAAATTTGATTTCTTTTTCTTTTCTTCTCTAACATAATGTCATCGGCATTCGTATTAGAGTCTCGGAACAGGCGCTCAATGCTTGTTCAGGTCCATGAGGCCTCTTGCGTGCTCAACGATCGCCTAGAAGAAATTCGGCGCTCTTCATTCAAGTTGCCAGCGTTTTCCAAACCGGCGGACACACCAAAGACGAGCGTTACAGATTATTTCCCCTCCCGGAGTTGCTTCATCTTAAGCTTGAGCAGATTGGGCTTTGGACAGCTCGTAGTGGACGCGTCCTCGCCGTATCTTTCGTAGAAGGCTTCACAGCATTCGTAGAGCTGCTTAATTGCGGTTTGGCACTTGGCCTCATTGTAATCATTGCTTGTGAGGCAATCTTAAAACAGCAAAGTTAGTAATCTATTCACACTCTTTTTCCTCGCATTTGGGGAAGATACCTTGAATAGCGCACTGTCGCAAGTCAAGTCAGGTCAGCCAATGTCAGGCGTAGGTAGGATGATAATTTACAACTTACTGCGCGTGGGTGACAAGCCGGTTTGGCTTCAACATCATCCTTGAGGGCCTATGGTTGTTATATGCCCATTAGCAACTTCTATGAATGATGCCTGTGAATAGGACGAAGGACCTCACCATTGCCGCCGCTGTTAATCTGTCAGAGTAGATGATTGGGTTCCGCTAGGAGAGTATCCAATGGCTGGTTGCTAGTGAGGGCTCAGTATGGAAAGTCTTTGCTTGGGACGAGAGGTTAGGTAGCAGGTAGTATACTAGACTAGTACTCCTGCCTTAGTTAATGGAAGGAATAAGAGGAAATGAACGAAGAAGTGTCGGAAACTGATGTCATCCAGTTCCCGGGTATGGCTACCTAGTACCAACAAAGTGACTTACCCTGGATATGACCGAATAAAGTCAACGTTTCAAGGTCTTTTCGTGTCTAGACAAACCAAAGCGCACATTAATAGCACTTCCTATATGAAATAAAACCAACATCACACTATATACAGACATTATATAGATAAAATCTATTAGTATTTCTTGTATCACCTCAAGTCTTAAGTAACATTTCGTTAGTACAAGAGCATCTGTCATTCATGGTGCCTTTTGCCAGGAGTTCGGTGGGTGGCTTGCTTGTTGCTGTCTTCCAGTGATTGAAGTGACAAATGGCCAATGAGAAGCAGCGCTCCCCACCTCCGTCACTCAAACCTTCCATTCATCTCCTGCCTGCCTGCTGAAGAAGTGTCCTGTGGTTGTTGAAAGAGCTGAGACGAAGCCTGGCCAGTTAACTCGGGCTGCCTTGACTCTATCGAGGCTCATCACGCACCATCGTCTTTACACTTCCCACCAACACCACATTTTCTCTCTCTTCCTTCTCTTTCTTTTCGACTCACGCAATCTTCTTTCTTCAACAACGTGACTGATTAATCGTCATTACTTCCCGCCACCTAAGCGCAAAACTTGACGCAATTGTCACCCCCATCTGACTGACTCTCTCTCTCTCTCACACTACCGTGCAAAGGTACTGTTATGATTTCCGCGACGTCTTGCCACACCACTACTCTTGCATTTAACTGTGAGTCGCGCTGACATTTCCACCCTGAGCGCAGGGATAGTCAATCAATCAATCACACAACAATGTCCAACGAGAACGAGAACGGCACCCCCGGCGAGCAGGCTCCCGCCAACTCGGAGCACCTTAACATCAAGGTCACCGATAATAACAACGAGGTCTTTTTCAAGATTAAGCGAACCACCAAGCTCGAGAAGTTGATGGGAGCCTTCTGCGAACGCCAGGGCAAGGCCACTAGCTCCGTGCGATTCCTTTTCGATGGCCAGCGAGTTCAGCCCGCGGACACTCCCGATGCGGTACGTTTTGCCTTTCCTGCTAGACAGGCGGATGCTTGTACAAGCATTAGAGCTCTATCCTACTGGAAAGATTGTGCGTAAGAGGACACACGTGCTGACAAATTTCACCCCAAAGCTCGAGATGCAAGATGGCGATACCCTCGAAGTCCACCAGGAGCAGGTGGGCGGATCTTCACAGTAATTGAGTGGAGGATCAAGGAGGAAGACTTACTAGGAGGACTATTTCGGGGGAGGTGAACACATGAACAATTGTGTTGAACTGGATTTCTCGATTATCCCTGGTTGAATTTTTGGCTTTACGTACATCAGACGAAAGGAAGGCTGAAGAACGGAGTCGACGAATGATTTACGACAGAGAAAACACTACCTGACTAACTCATTTTCACTTGCCCCTGTGTTGTGACTGACATGCTTGATTGCGCATGCTTTTTTCAAACTGGAGTTTCAACTTAAAAATCCTGGTCTCTTTTCCATGATATGAGCGAGTCAAAGACACAAAATCCAAGGAGAATTAATATGAGCCAGACCGAACCGAACTATGCGTTTGCCATTCTAAAGTCAAAATCACTAACTCACAATACGCACTCCTTTCATCCCCCATCGCCAGGCTGATTGCCAACAGTTTACATGATCATGTTTACTTCGCTCAACGCACCCATTTTCCGAAAAGAACACGCGAAGACCAAATCAAATGCACAAAAACAAACCGTATGCTGACCCGCAAAGCCGAAGAGAAATAAACAAAGTCCATTAGGAGCAAAAACTACGGAGGAACAAACAATGCTCGGCAAAATATCAAAACACGCACGCCAAAATCACACACATCATCATCATCATCGTCATTACGCTTTGAGTTCCATTGCTCGGCAGCCAGTGCAGAGCACGATGGTGCCCTCAGGCACTTGCTTGGTGAAGATCTGGCCGTCGTCGAAACCGCCCTGGCACTCGGCACATCGGAAGCAGTGCTCGTGCCACTCTCCACCAAGGGCTTGAATGTACTGTCCGATGACAGCCGTACGACACTTCCTGCACTTGGGCGCTCGCCTCTCGGTGCGCTTCGTCTGGCAGTTGATGCACCATGCGTACCCATCCTTCTCGATGTGTGTCATGCCATGCTCAAAGGGGTCACCACACTCAGCGCAGAAGAAGTGACCGTAGTGCCAGTGAGCTCCGAGAGCGACAATGTGCTCACCAAGAATAGGGGTTTGGCAGTGCTTGCAGCGCGGCGCGAACAGCTCGTGCCAGTCAAGGTGGCAGAAGAATCGCAGACGCTCATCTCCGTCCTCGGCCATTGTCTTGCCCGGCTCCTCTTCAAGTATCTCACCAGCTGCGCGGCGGCTGATACGGTCGAGTCGCTCTTGGCGAAGGTGGTCGGGCTCATGACTAATCTCCATTGCCTGCAGGTTAGTACCACAAGTATAGCAGCTGAAACACTGGGGATGAAATCGTTCGTTGCTTCCAGCGAGGGCCACGAAACGCCCTTCAATAGGCATACCGCACTCATGGCAGATCGTGACAGCTCGCCTGCTGCTGCCGGGAGCCGGAGACCAGTGGCCACGAGGCTTCTGGGCAGTTCGAGGTGCTCCTCTGGCAGCTGGATCAGGCAGTGGACGGGAGCGTGAAGCTGGCTTATCGTCAGGAGTCATAATGGCAGGAATTCCACCCCCATCAACATGAGCCTCATCGACAGCAATGCTCGGAACGTTGATCGAAGGTAGTGAGCCTTGAGGGCTGTCGGTTTCATCTACGCAGATCGACGGGACTTTCGCTCCTGTCGACGCCCTGGGCATCGGCGCACTTTCCTCCGCCACAACGATACTAGGTACCGCCATGGGTTTCTCCGGCTGGGGGAAGGAGGAGGAAGATCTGCTGGGGGCTGCCGGGAGCAACCGGTCTGGGGTGGTATCAGTGGACTCGTCCGGGGCTTTCCAATTGGCGTCGAAGCTTACAATGGGCCGTCCCGGACTGTCACTGACGGCCGTGGGTTCCGGGAGGTTGGGGCTGCGATCTTTCAGACGCATGCTTGTGGCCGCGCGGATGTCTTGGCTGCGAACTTCCATGCCATTCTTTCTTTCCACTCTATCGTCGACAGGGACGGAGCCCTCGCTGGAGCCATTTTTGGTGTAGAGCGGGTTTCGGGAACGTGTGGGAGGGTTGCGGTATATTTCGACTCGTTCAAGAGGCTTGGTTTTTTCTGCTTCCTCCTGAGGAGGGCTGAAGCGGACACGGTTTGCAGAAGTCTGAGCTCGGTTGCTGAGCTTCTCTGGAGATGCACGACCAGAAAAGCTCATCTTATTTGAAGTCGAGGCTTCAGGCTCTTCCCAAATCTGGTCCTCGGAAAACGGTCGACCAACTTCTCCGCTGATGTTTCTCCTGAGGCTTCCCTGGCGACGCTGCTCCGGAGTCTTGCCCGAACGGCTAATGCTGCCATACGACTTGCTCTTGTGATCTGATTGCACGCTCGGTAGTCTCTGGTCTAGCTCGGGGCGGGTCTCATGCCCCTCACCCTCGCCATCCGAAGAACTGCCTGAGCATGATCGAGTGCCACCGACACTAGCAGTGCGAGCATGAGCATAGCTGTTCTTTCTGAGATGTGGTTTATAGCGATAGGGTCCATCAGGACGGGGAGACGGTGTGCCATGCTGATGTTGCCAGACGAGTTCTGCGGCTTCATCGAGAGCAGCATTGTATAGACGAGTGTCATCCTCAGGCATCTCTTGGACAGGTGACTTGGTGCTCTTCCGAATGTCCATCTCGTCCATAGCATCGCGCAGTGAGCTTGCTTCTTCCTTCTCCATCCATCTTTGACCTCGCTCCATGTAGGTAGCTGAAGGAACGACATCTGATGGTCTTAGGGGGCTTGCGGCTGTTGTCGGATAATAATCTGGGCTCTTTCTACTGATGGTTGAATATCGAGAGGCAAGACTGTCACCAGCAATGCTGGGACTTTTTGAATCCTTCCGATCAAGAATGGGTGGCGCATTTTCGGCGGGAGAAGCAAGGTCAGGCGTGAATCGACCAGTACTATGGCGGTGCAAGCTTGAACGGCTAGGAGCTGGGCGGGCTCCGGCTGGCTGAGGTCGTGCACCTCCAGGTCTAGAAACTCGATTTGACCGAAGACCTGCGAGGTAGGTGGCTATTCAGTAGAGGGAAGAATTAGCCAAGAAAGATCGATGAGCTGCCTAATTTCACGTATCATACCGAATTGCTCGTCAGTCATGTAAGAAGGCGACGGAGGGGTCACCTTGCGCTTGGGTTCCATCATCCTTGCCGTGCCTGGCATCTTTGCCGGGAGATGAGGAACGAGAGCTAAAGAATATGAAGGAAGAATATTCTATCCGGCAGAGAAAAGGTTGAAAAGGATGAGTATATGATAAATAGGGAGGCTTGTTACAAGGTACAGGGAGCAATAGCAGTACCTAGTAGATAGGTAGTTATGCCGTGAAGCGATGGTGGATAGTTTTAACGGTGGTCGCAAATCGAGCCGGCTGGGGTTGACCAGGCAACACAATGTCGTATGGCGGTTCAGTTGCGTCAGAGCATCACCAGCAGCAACAAACGCCTTTGTCTAAGTGAGAGACAAGAGTACGAAAACTTATGATCTCATTGATATTTTGTTTGGTAGTTGTTGCAAGATGCAAGGGGGGTCGGTCAATAGCTTGTATAAATTCTTTTCAATTGTACAAAATCTTCCACCGCCATCTGCTAGGTTCTTATGATACAGTAGGTCGTTGAAGCGGGGACTCGAGGTTTGATGTGTATTCCTCTCATTTGCTCAAATGCCATCTTAGTAAGGAATTATAGTCAGTCTCAACTCTCAGCCTCATTCACTGTGAGATGGGTCTGTCTCTAATTCAACACTTCCTTCATTCCTTGTTATCTGGCGCAGCGCTTTTCTTTTCAGCTCCAGGCGGTGGCGACTCTGTAAAACCAAGGTTCTTGAATTCGTCACGAGCCATCAAGTTTCTAAAATACGGTTGCTGTTATTAGCCCGCTTTGTTTTGAGTGATTTGTATGCGTGTATGCGTCATGAATGCCAAAAGAATTATAGGCTCACCTGTCCATTCTGCATGAAAGATATGCCTTTGCTAATTCGCGGCATTCTTCATCATTTAGACCTCGCATCTTTTTCATGCATGAGAGATACTTTGTCATGACAGTCTTGCACTCGCCTACGATTCCTTTGGTCAATCTGCCTCCTTTATTAAAGATGTTATCAGGTTGGGTACTAACCATCATGGTCAAGAGGAAAGCTTCCACGCTGTGGTCTGGTCACAATAACACGCACAGTTTCAGTCAGATTTCTTCAATGACGACGCTCAATGACTCACGGTGTAGGTTTTGTGGTCGGCAAGGGACCGGGGCTCCCGAAGGTACTCATAATAATGTTTTGTATTTGTCTTTTGACTGATTCCCAGTGCATCTATTTCTACGGGCATCCTCATATTCTTTCTACCTACTGGAGAAAAGTCAGGCGACTTGTGGCGAACCCCGTTAGAGCTGCTTCTGATGGATAACAACATCCAATCTATGCTCTTAGGTGTGGCTTGTGACGTGGCACGGGTCTTCTGTCCAATGCGACTAAGCCAATTATGAAACTATTCCAGCGGTCAGCACTTCTCGAACCTACCTAACCTCTGGTGGAGCCCGTAGGTCGCCAACCTTAGAGCCAGGCATTGCAAGGCCTAAAAAAAAAAGGTAGCTTCCATGGCCGGGGGGAGGAGGAGGTGGTTGAACATTATGCAAATACACGTGCATCTTCCCCAAAAACTTAGTAGACACTCCCAACTCCCCTGCGCAAAGCGAAGCGAAGCAAAGCAAAGCCATCCTCAGCCTGAGCCTGAGCCTGCCAGACCCATACCGAACCGCATGAACTCCCGGAATTGACGACGGATTTTGAATTTAGCGACAACGCGCGCATTATTCAAAATAATTTCCGTGTCCTTGTTATTGTCCTGGGTTTCCATCAAGGACGCCTAACTCGACTCTTATCGTCGTGTTCTGTCGTGTCTTGTTGTTTTTGTCATCGGCATCTCCCTATCTCGCTCGTTCGTCACAAAATCGGCATCCATCACCATGGCTGCACTCGGCGAGGATCTGCTCACCACAGTCAACAAGCTGCAGGATCTGGTTTTCAACACCATTGGCAGCGACTCTTTGGATCTCCCTCAGATTGTATGCGTTTTTTGCTGCACGAATTGGTACCTCCGGCTCTGGCTGACCGTAATTTAGGTTGTCGTCGGTTCTCAGTCCGCAGGCAAATCTTCTGTTCTGGAAAACATCGTCGGTCGAGACTTTTTACCGCGCGGAGCCGGCATCTGCACCCGCCGTCCTCTGATTCTTCAACTCATCAATGTTACCGAAGATGAAAACGCCCCCGACCCTGCAAGCGATCCCTATCGATCCCCGGGAGCTGCTCGCCGTTCTGAGTGGGCAGAGTTCCACCACATCCCCAACCGGAGGTTCAACGACTTTGGCGATGTCAAGCGCGAAATTGAGAATGAGACATCCCGAGTTGCCGGTAACAACAAGGGTATCAACCGACAACCCATCAACCTCAAGATCTATTCTCCTCATGTTCTCAACTTGACCCTAGTGGATCTTCCCGGCCTAACCAAGGTGAGTTTCCTTGTGTTGCCCATCTCGACCACCCTATGTTCTGCTTTGCTTCTGCCTCTGGACATTACTGATCAGTTCATCCCCAGGTCCCTATTGGCGATCAACCTACCGATATTGAGAAGCAGACCCGAAATCTGATTTCCGAATACATTGCCAAGCCTAACAGTATAATCCTTGCTGTGTCTCCCGCCAACGTAGATATTGTAAACTCGGAAGCTCTCAAGCTTGCCCGTCATGTCGACCCCCTTGGCCGAAGAACCATTGGTGTCCTGACAAAGGTTGATCTTATGGATCACGGCACCAATGCCCTGGACATTCTTTCTGGTCGCGTCTACCCTCTCAAACTTGGTTTCATCGGTGTGGTCAACCGATCACAACAGGACATTCAAGGAAACAAACCTATGGAGGATGCTCTGCAAGCCGAGGCCGACTTTTTCAAGCATCATCCTGCCTATCGCAACATCTCCATTCGATGTGGCACTCACTACTTGGCCAAGACCCTTAACACCACTCTCATGGGCCATATCCGTGAGCGTCTGCCCGACATCAAGGCCCGACTCAACACCCTTATGGGCCAGACCCAGCAGGAGTTGGCCAGCTATGGCGACATGCACTTTAGTGGAAAGGAGCACCGTGGCTCTTTGATCCTCCAGCAAATGACACGCTTCGCAAACTCTTTCATTTCCTCCATCGACGGTACTTCAACCGAGATTTCTACCAAGGAGCTATGTGGTGGTGCCCGTATCTACTACATCTTCAACTCCGTCTTCGGTAGCGCTCTTGACACTATTGATCCCACCTCCAACCTCTCGGCCCTCGACATCCGGACAGCGATCCGAAACTCTACTGGTCCCCGGCCCAGTCTATTTGTCCCAGAGATGGCCTTCGATCTTCTTGTGAAGCCCCAGATCAAGCTTCTGGAGATTCCCAGTCAACGTTGTGTTGAGCTTGTGTACGAGGAGCTGATCAAGATTTGCCATACTTGCGGCTCCACCGAGCTTTCACGATACCCTCGACTCCAGGCCAAGCTTATCGAGACAGTCTCAGACTTGCTCCGTGAGCGACTTGGCCCTGCTTCTTCATATGTCGAATCACTTATCTCCATTCAACGCGCTTATATCAATACTAACCATCCTAACTTCCTTGGCGCCGCTGCCGCCATGAGCAACGTTGTCAGTGCTAAGCAGGAGCGAGAAAGAAAAAGGTTGATCCAGGATGAGCGTGAGCGCCGCGAAAAGCGGCGTCTGCAGGAGCTTGAGGCTGAGGGTGATGGCCCTGAGAATGAGGACGGTGTCACTGGCGCTCCTGAGAAGCCTGAAAAGACCAAGTCAGGAAGATCTAAGGCCACCAAGCCTCCTCGCAGCATATCGCCTTCTCTATCAGTCCGCGAGAACGGAACATCAAGCCTTGCTGCCACTATGAACGCAACACACCTGAACGGCACCCTCCGATCAGCTTCACCTGCTCGACTTAACCAACAGGGACTCGGAGGAGCTCGGGATTCTTTCCTGAACTACTTCTTCGGCAAGGATGGCCAAACTATTGGCGCTCCCCTTCCTAGCCCCGGCGCCATGCCTCACATGCCCAATGGACGACATATCAGCCAGAACTCGGAGACCAATTTCCCTATTGTGCGCCGGGAGAGGGAATTCAACCGGCCATCTACGGCAACAACAATGGCTCCCGAAGACGACTTGTACGATAGGACAGGGAAAAACTACGGCTTAGCATCCCAGATGGTAAGTTCCGAGGATATTCAGGTGCCCGGTCTCCTCTTCTCACACGAAACTAACCCCCACCACCAGGGTGAATCCGCGGAACCGGCCATGACAGATCGCGAGGCTATGGAGACGGAGCTCATCCGAGCTCTCATCTCTTCTTACTTCAACATCGTCCGTGAGTCCATCGCCGACCAAGTCCCGAAGGCTGTTATGCACCTGCTCGTCAACCACTGCAAGGACGTCGTCCAGAACCGCCTCGTGAGCGAGCTTTACAAGGAATCTCTTTTCGAAGAGCTCCTCTATGAGGATGACGGCGTTAAGAAGGAGCGCGAGAAGTGCGAACGCCTACTCCAGACATACCGTGAGGCCGCCAAAATTATTGGCGAGGTGTTGTAGATCCAACACTGATTTCGCCCTCTTGGTTTCTGGAGGGGGATGGACGACATGCGACTGCGTTGAATTGAAACCAACAATAATGATGAAAAAGGAAGACCGACAAGAGCCATACACAGATGGAAGGATAGACTCAAAGGAGAAAGGCGAAACATAACCTGGAGAGACCTGGACAATGTCGATCGCTTTTGGTCAAGCGGCTCAAGCTCTTGAACCAATATTGACTACTCTGCTCGTCAAATGAGTAGAATAGGAGAAGGAGAACGAGGAGAGAGTCGACGGAAAGAAGAAAAGAGGGTTATAATTTTGTTCTTTCCATCATCATCGTTTTTCCTCTTATCTTGTACATCACCAACTGGCATTGGAATTGCGGCCACACAGCTTTAGTTTCTGACGATGGCTTTAACGAGAAGATGAGAAGGGATACAAGAGGAGGGCTTGTATGTATGGATGTATGTATGTAAAAAAAGCAAACCAAACTCGGCTCGTTGTCCTAGTAGAATACATACAATGTACTACTTATATATAATTCTGATCAAATGGGGATTGTGTTTGTTGAGCTGACTTAATGCATGTTCAATTCTAGGGAGGACCTCTTTTTACACACATGTTTGCGATAGACAATATATTATACACCAGTGGATGAGTTGAAGTATTTCTGCATCTTCTCTTTTAATATCATCGCTGATTCCCATGATATACCGATGGTTCTCCCGTAGCAGATGAAGGACATCGCGGGTCATAGTCGTCATAGCCAGGCCTTGGGGCATGCTCACCTGGAACAGAAGGGTTTGCTCGACGATCAAAGCCATAACCCGGATGGCTTTCAACCATTCGCTGAGGAGCATAATCACTGTGCTCTCTCAGTGGCGGTCGAGTCTCATAGGTATAGTGTGGTCTGTCATCCTGTCTGATAGGACGTCTGATAAAGTAATTGGCATCAGAACGACGAACTTCTACAAGTTCATAAGCCTCTGATAGATGCTCCGGAGGTGGACGAGTGCCGTGGCGATCGTAGTAGGTGTGATGAAGGGAGGCTGGAGGCTCGTAGAGGTACTCTGGTGGTGCATATTGGGGACGGGGACTGCGTTCTTTATAACGGACTGACCCGTAGCCATCATACCATGACGAAGACTGACGACCATAGTCACCAAATCTTCGATCATCAGATCCACCGAATCTGGACTCTCGCGGAAGAGTGTTTCGTGCTCTCAGACCTCTTCCAATCTCGCGTCCGGATTCGTCGACATAGATGACCTCCTCTTCTCCCATCTGGTGGTCCTGGGCGACCGGAAGCTCCTCGCCTCCTCCTCTGAAGCCCTCCACGCAACTAGGCACTGTAGTGGTTGATGTGATAACTTCTTGTGGCCGGTTCCCAACCGACGCGCTCCTATCGCGTAGCACAGCTGGCTCTATGCCCAAATAACGTTGTTCTCGGACATCACGGTAATCAGAGGACTTTTCATCCCGATAATGACCCCCATCACGGGGCTTTGGGGGGCCAAATTGAGGGTGCGTGATGGATGCATGCTCAGACTTGACTCTGGTTTCACCCTCTTCGCCTTTCCTGGCAGGTTCTCGAGGCCTTTCAAACTCCGCTGGCGAGTAACCACCAGGCCTCGAAGCATCCGCATCTTCTTGGGCGGCAGGTCTTGTCTGGAACACCGGAGGCCAGCCAGTCTTTCGACCGTAAACCTCGCTGGCTGGACGAAGACGTGGTACGTCTTGCTCAGGCTCGCTGTGTAGATGAACTGGAGAAGAGATGGTATTCGACGACATTGCTGTTTGTGGCTGATTTGCTGAATAGGCATGGTCCGATCGCTGGGCTTGGTTCCTGATGTGCTCAACACTACTGTGCCAACGTTCTTCGTTGGATTGATCGCTTGCCACACCAGATAAAGCATAGGGCGGGGGCTGGTTTGACTCTTGGGGAGGGGGTGCCCCATTGGCCGCTGTTTGAACTTGCTTCGAGGCATACTTTTCTACAAAAGATTGCTCAAATGCCCATGGAATAGCTTCTTGGAACAAAGAGTACATAGCCGAATCCTTCGGTACTTTGTCTGTGAATCCAACCAAGCGCTCTCCGTCTGGCAGTTTAATCATGCCTGTTCTCCAGTCCATGGGAATCTTCCCTTGGCTCCTGGGCAACTTGATATGCTCCGAGTCGAAGTGAATGGCAAGTTTGGGGAAGTGGAACACAGTATCGTTATCACACGCCTTGCACGAAACTCCATTGAGGGACCGAAACGTGCGTAGCTTTCTGGCTTTCGCTGTAGCTTCGATGAACATTGCCAATGATGGGGCCTCCTGATAAGTCTCCACAAAGGCTTTGGAAACATGGTAAATAAGAGCGTACGCCCTAACGGCAGGGGGGGCCTTCCTGTTAAACCCGATCTTTGACCAAACCGTCTGCGTAATCTTGATCAAAGTTTCAGACCTGGATTGTTCATGACTACTAGTTGTTGTGGCTTCTGTGGGACCATGGTGACCATGAGGATATGGCTCATAATCAAAATGGCCGTGAGCAGAAACAGGAGGCGCTGCATAACTGTTTGACTGATCGTGGGAACCGTACCCCATTCCCGGAGAAAATGGTATTGAGTACGAGGCATATGACGTAGGCTCATAATAAGGTGCAGTTGAGTACGGCGTACCGTAGGGATGATGGGCGGCTTGTCCATAGGTAGCCATGGGCGGCATTGGAACTGGAGGCCCAGAACTGTAATGAGATAACGACGGCGCCTCTGCCCCGTACACAGGTGGAACATATCCTGTTATTGGGCCAGATTGGAAGCCAATATATGGTTGTTGCATCGTGGCGCTTGCTGACTGAAGCGAGCTGGATGAATCTCTGTCATAGTAAGCCTTCTCCTTGGCGAATGGATCGGGACTGAATGGAGGCACCTCTGGCCACTCCGCCCTCCAGTGCACAACGATATTGCCCAGACTAAGAGCAAGCGTGTGTTTAGCTGCATAATGTTGAAGAACGCCCTCGAATCCGAAGAATTTGAGGACCCCATTTCCACCGAGGCAGCCGTTGCAAAGAAATAACTCTTTACGCAGGGGCTCGGTGCGAGGCTTGATCTTGACATCAAAAACCCATTTCATGTTCTCCAGTGTCAACTTTTGAGTCCAAGGTCCCTCCGGGGGTTCGGCAACCGGCTTTTTCCCTGCAGCAATTATGGCAGCAGTGTCCTTCGCCACTTCAGCGTAGAACCTCTTACGAACATAAAGCAGTACGTCTGCGGCGTACTGGGGGCAATTCTTCTTCTTGATCTTTGCGCCATAATTCCACCCCTCAATGATTTCGTCTGCATATTCCGATATACGGGCTCGAACGGGACCTTGGATATCATCCCATTCCTGGTCTGTGACCTCTTTTGGTTCCCGAGTAGGTTTTTTCTCGACTTCCGTCACCACAAGCTTTTCTCGAAGTGTTTGGGCGCTGATACTGTTCTGTATTTCTCGTAGCTCGGCTTCTTGTCTCTGTGCAAGAAGACGGGGTTTCAATAGCTCCCAAGCATTGTCATCAAGAGGCGTGATGATCTGAAGGGCGGCTTGGAATGACGGTATGTGTGCCAGGACATCTGCAGTCAATGGGGGGTCAAGAAGCATGGCGCGGCCTTCAATGTCAGCGCGCCTTTGAGCTTTGAGGCGAGCCGCCTCTTCCTTAGTTCGTTTTTGCTGGGCTGGAGTTCGTGACTGTTGAGAGTTCACATCCAATTGCGCAGGGGGTCCAGGCTTCTCTTTTGGAACGGATGGCTGCCCTTCTTGTTCATCGGGACCTAACGAGGGTTTGTCAAGAGCAGGCACAGAGCTATCTAGAACTTCTGCGTTAACTGCGGCCTTCGGTATCCGTAACTGGGCCACTCCACCTGAGCCTGCCCATTTCTCCCAGCGAGAGGCATCGGCCAGAGCCTGCTTCCCTCGTATCTCTAGACCCTTAATCCATTCTTCAGCGGCAGCAGATCCCAGTGCCTTGACTTTCTCGAATTCTGCCTTGATTTGTTCAACATGCTCTGACCAATACAACCTGGTTACCTGTGTGTTTGGAGGCCAAGCTCCCATTTGCAGGGCACGAGGATGAATGATATGCATCTCTGCGTCCACAAGGACAGGAGGGAGCGCTGGAAGCAGAACAGAAGGAAACGAAGAAGACAAAAGGAGATCGATTTCCTGTTGCAGATGTTAGATAGGTAGGTACTGAGTTGAAAAGTTTCAAAACACCAACCTTGATGGTTTTCTTTCTCAAACAGTTTCCGCAGGTGAAGACACAAAAGGGGAAAATGGGACAGACGTCACTTGGACCTGGCCCGCTACGCCATGCCTCGTTATTCGAAGACAGTGACTTTTTCTCACTTTTTGAACCGCAGAACTGGCATGACATTGAGCAAACAAGACGCCACATCTGAACCTCTGACCTGCCCTTGAGTGGAGCAGGCATGCGAGGCCATATGAGCCTCCTTGAAGCTTGCCATATGGCATCCGGCTTCAATGGTGGAAGGGAAGATGGTACAACATGATGATGTGTAGGAGAATCCGGGACAAAAGGGCTAAGAAAAGCATGGAAAAGTTTGTTGACAGTCAACAAACGGCCCAGATCCCTGGGCGAAACAAGAGTAAAGATATGTTGCCATATCTCCGCTGGGAGCTGCTTGGCTCGATCTTTCACCAGATTTTGGTGTTCCTTTAACCTTGGAGGATCAGCTTCAAGCCTCACTTTCTTGGGTTGCTGGACATCCGTTGGATCTATTGGCTGGCGCCTTTTCTTCGAGGGTTGGGAGATGATGTCGAGTAGAGCCGCTGTGGGGTCGTAACCAGAAGCTTCTGAGGACTCATAGTCAGACTCCTCAGTCATATGCACGTCGGCCTTGCGTGTATCACTGGCTGTCGATTCTGCTTGGGTGAGCGTTAAATCTGGGGGGTTTGTCCCTTGGTTCTCAGGAGTAGACATCCTTCATCAGATGCGCCAATCAATAGCAGCAACTAATGAGAATTGTAGATGAAAAGAGAAAAATTGCTTGATGGGTAATCAAACATGTGGAAAAGAGACAGTCAACACTTGTCTGCGCGTAGAGGGTAGGGAGCAACGGAGGACAATATCGCGCTGCGATCTAGTGAAAAGCAGCAAGAAAGTAACACGCAAGCATCGCTTTCCTTATTCTACAAATCAATGCTTGCTCGTATAAAGAGCGGCGCGAATCGAATTCACGGTGTTGTCATGAATTTAGGGGAGGAGTGTCGTGATCAAAAAGTTCAAAGTTATGGACAGGCTTATCGATAAAGCTGCCGAGATGGACCCACTCATCATGAATACCTGGCTAGGTACTCTCTTGTTGAAAAGCCAACAGGCACCAAGACATCATTTAAAGAGACAACATGAGAATATGATACAATGTGAAGTTCATATCACTATGATCTCTTATATAAATAAGTAGAGTTTCTTGATTTTACAGGCCATTTGTTGCTCCAGATTATTTCGTAGTACAAGGCGAGCGAGAGTCTCTATTTCTTACAGGATCCTGACTTCGGTATACAACTCATCATCATTGCATGTTGGCATCTCGTCCTCCGCTTCCGCTTCCTTGTCCCTGTGTTTGCGAGGTACTTCCACTACGTCCACCCACTGAGGAAGTTTGCCCAGGTGAAGACTGATCTCTAGCACCGTAGATCTGGAAACTCTGATCTGATCCCCAGTTGGCCATCTGCGTATAGTTCTCAAAGGCATTCTGTTCTTGTATTAGAAATTGGTATTAGGAGTGGAGTTGGAAGGAGGATGACTTACCCAGTCAAAATTGGCGCCCATATCCATCCCCGTATTGGTATTGGCACCTAAATTGCTGAACATGGAGGAGAATGGGGAAGCTGGGCCAGCCCCCGCAAAACCATCTGTCTGGAAATCTAGTCCTTCGGGTCCAGGCATACCAAAATCCATACCCATAAATGCAGCTGGGTTAGGAGTCGAAAAGGGATTGGCAGTCGCATTGAAATCGGGTAGGCTGTTGGGTGAAACAAAGCCGGGCGCCATCGCCGGCGATATATCAGCCCCGGTGCCTTGCGTCAAGCCTGGCATTGGCGATGGCACACCTGGCATCTCCATGTTGCTCAAAGAAGGGTCTTTGATCTTGTCCAACATGATGTCAATGACCTTGGCCGCCTTGAACGCTTCCATAGATGTATCGGCAAGTGTGTTCCAGATTTCTCTCGCAGTTTCTAAGCTGCCAATCATCTTAGATCGCTGATCATCGTTCCAAGTTGAAGCACCCTCGTCATCTTGTGGAACCGAAGACTGCGCAGCGATATTGTCGAAATGCAGATCAAGAATGACCAACATAGCAGGCAACGTGAAGTCTTTAGTGGCAATGGATTTTACAAACCAGCTAACTGACCTCAGTCTTCCATTGGACTGTGATTCTCGGTATAAAACGGCCAGATGTTCAAGTGCTGTCAAGGATGCTTCAATTGCAGCTCTTCGGGAGTGTGCATATCTTGCGGCCTGCCTTGCCTTGGGCAGATATTTGCGGTGTAGCAGACATAGAATCTTCTGATACAGAATGTCGACATTGAACCGGGCGATGATCAATGTCACTGGATCATGGGATCCTTCTAATGGTGTCAGCTTCAGATGTGGCGGCAATTCTTGCATAATTTGTCGCAGTTTAGCATCGAAGCGAATAATTTCATCGTAAGGTACATGTTTACCAACTTGACCGGTAGCCTGGAGAATATTCCCTAGCTCGAAACATAGTCTTGACTTGGCAATCATGTATGCGATTGGAGTTGCTACTATCGATGGTCGAGATGCAGGTAACTCTTTGATGCTAGGGTAAAATTCATCGTCAAAGATGTTGTTGGGGAGCTGTGTGTCACAATCATTCTCGTAGATCATGCTGGGAAGAGACACCTGATGGGAGAAGATGACGTCCGACATTCGTACAAGAGCCCAAGTCCGTCTCCTCATTTCCTAGAAAGAGTCAGCAAACTATGGTTTTAATCTATAAAAATATAAAACTTACAGCTTGGAATGGTGTAATTGACGGGAACCATTTGGCGTCTCGGTGGTAACCCATGCGATAGGCTATTCGAACAATAAGAGAAACAATCAACCACAAGCCCAAATCAGCATCCCATCGAGATGAATATTCTCCAAAAACATATAGTATCATGGTCTCAACCGTATACTCGTTAGGTTTTGTATAGTCTGATTTGATGAGACATTGTACCGTCCGTAACCGGTACTCGTTTGCGAGCTCGAGAGTCCGTCCTCTCCATTCAGGAGGTTCGTCACCCACCTTATGGTAGCTCAACATTGCCAGACAGAGAACCGAATAAAGCATGCCAAGCCACATGATGGGTGTTTTGCTTGGGTCTTGCCAGTGATCTTTTAGCTGCTGCTGGAACGTCGGCCCATGAATAATGTTGACAGCATTATCCATGGAATTAAAGTATCGACTGCAGAGAGTTAAAACAGCTGATTTGGGAGGGAGTTCTGCCCGTATTTCAATCTCGGACGCAGGAAGCGCTCCCAATAGCAATGTAGGTCCTTCTCTAGCAGCCATAGGTTTCGATGACTTGACTCGTTCATAACTCGTTTCCAACTCCTTTTTATGAGAGGTAAAATAGTTTTTCACCTCAGAAATGTCGGCAAGTAGTGTGTGCCAATGCTCCTGGCCCACGTACAATGATTTGCCCTTGTCTGTATCAACTTTCAGGAACCCCAAAGACGTGGCCAATCCCTCCTCTTCGTCGCTGTTTTCCTCCTCATCATATGCCATTGCATTATCGTCTCCTCTTCCGGCTTTGGCAGAAGATCCGCTATCCGTAGTAGATTGCGTTGTCGCTGCTCCAGCGGCTGCGGCGGATGCAGCATCTACATTAGCGCCTCCGTGCATAAGGGATAGAACTAGGCCTTCTAAACGGTCAATACGATTCTGCATGTCATCAGGACTTGAGTCTCCTTGACTTTGATTCTTCTTGCGTGTAACTGGCGTAGCGTAAGAGCATGAGGTAGTGCCCATGCCCTCACGCTTCGTACAGTTGCTGCAAGGATGACTTCTGTCACATTTTCTAATAAATGTTAGCGAGTTGAGTGATCTGGGGAGTCGTTTAAGCTCACAACCTGTCAATGAGGTCAGTCAAGATCGATCAGCATAGTTTAGGGGTCGACATACTTGCGTGTCCTACAGGGATAGCAGCTCAGAGGCACACGGTTCCTCTTCCTCACAACGCGGAACTGTTCTTCAGGAGAGCGGGCTCCCTGAGAGGAGTTGGTCGAAGGAGGAGTTGGGGTCATTGTGAACAAGGGGGGGCGAGACTAGGCGTCTCGACAGATGAGATGAGGTATCCAGCTCCAAGGCCGACAGATAATTGTGAGACAAGATTTGATCGGCCCCGGGGGAAACCCGCATCAATATAATGAGGCTTGAGCGGTTGACGGCACCCAAGTGAGCGTGATATGAATAATACAACGCGGTTCCAGAACACTGCCGCAACTACAGAAACCCGGCCGGCGGTGGACTTGTCTGACCAACCGGGACTTACGGCTCCACGAGTCAACTACTGAGAAGAGCCGATGTCGATGTCGCGGTAGACAATTGCACAGGGGACCGGAGCCGGTTCGCCCCAAACGGTCTCTGGGAACCTAGAGGTGGCGTTGATCAAGTCCGACACGTCCGCAGGCCTTTGAAGCTATAGCTAAAGCGAAATAACACGGTACGACACAGCCTTCCTCTTGAGGTGCAGTACAGTATAATACAGTGAGGGTCAAGGGATGGGTGGTGATGATCCGGAGAGAGATCAGGGGCCAGGGGCACCCAAAGTTGCGGTCTGCCGAGGATGTGTAATAGACAATTGGAATCTAAGCACTGAAATTCTGCAGGGAACTCAGTGTAGGTGATGACCGGTATCGTATTGATAGCGAGGTCGCGAATGTGGTAGGTGCGGGAAGAAGACGGGAGGCGAAGATAGCGAAAGACGAGGCAGAAAGCTCAACCATGTACAGTACAGAACGGATGTGGCCCAGACAAAATGAAATGGATGGAGAATTGTGGAATGGTTTTCTGGGCCAAGGCTCTCCCAGTAAGCTCAGTCAGCAGAGGAGCAGAGGCTGCGAGGGCAGATGACGAAGGATATCCAACCAACGGATCCCGGAGAGTCAATAAGTTGATTAAAGATGATAATGGAGGGGTCGGTATCTCCGGTGCCTTTCTTCAAATAAGGGGAGAAAAGAGCAGATCTCTGGCAAGAAAAGGTGGAAAGGAAAAGGGCCTAGATCTGAATCCAATTTTTGGTCTACAGAATATCCCGTCAGCATCAGCCTTATTAAACCGCCGCCCGGCAGCCTGGGAACGAGGAACGAACAGACTAGGCACCGCAGAAGAGTCAAGGTACGCGTATGCATCCAGCATCGATGTAAGATGCAAGATGGTGGGGTTGTTTTACATTAAAGAGACAAGGGTTATTTATCTCTGGGTAGTCTTTTCCCTTTGATTTGAAAGCGTCTTTGTGATACCTCGCCCTGCACGTGTCTTTCCATATACTTGACGATATCCAATGGCTCTGCAATAGGCATAGTAGTAGCCTGAGCCTCTCTTTAACGCAACGGCTTAAGTCAGCCCAGTGCAGCAACTCGTCACTCAACGGGCGTTACGGAAACTATCCTTCAATCAAACGAACCAATGCGCTCAAAAGAGTCAAAGTGACAATCTGACTTGCTTAGCCTGTGAGTCATTCTCGTTCATCGGATTCAACTTGTATTGTAGGGATGCTTCGGATTTCGGACCCGGCTCATGTTTATCACCGACATTTGTCATTCAACGCCATCACTCCACACTTTTCCCTCCCTAAACATACCTAGCTATTTGATCTTTTAAATCCAATTCCTCTACTTACTGGCACTACCAACACTGCCTAGGTAGGTTAATCATTGCATTGGTAGATGCTCCGGGGCTTCAATTACCTATATGTGGCATTATGCATAATAAATAGTTATATTCGTCGTCAGCAGTCAAATAGTGTAACTTTACATAATTCAATTGCCAAGCGGCAGCTTCGTCATTCATATCTCGTTTCCTTCTACCAATGCTTTCTCCGAAGATTCTGAGCCCCATCCCACTCACCCTTCCTACTTATAAGTTGGTGCGGACGATCAACAACATTCGAGAGCACATGATTCAAACCACCCGTCCAGAGATTTTGGCTGCATAGTAGATTCGACAAGAGCTCATCAGCATGGCATCTAGTGGCCACAGTAGTATTGGGCAGAATCTTCCCACTTCAGCTTTCAATTTTCTCCAGGGCTGAGTCCTCTCGGCCCCAATGCCCTCTCAACCCTCTCCTCAGCACGCCATCTTTCACATCACCAATATGGGATGCTGGCGTTACAACGCCGTATACCATCAATAGAAAGGGTGGGGGTTTAACCAAGGCCAGGCATTGCCGCATACAGCAACGCCCGCGAGACCACATTCACGTTATATAAACAAACGTGCATCAAGATTTTTCGTAACGCATGTATTCCGCTTCAAGCAGCTGTGGGAGCGCTTACGCTGTACTTAGTAAGAAATCCGGCATCGTTGGCCATCTCCTCCTTGACCTAATGAATTTGTCAGCACTAGCCAATCCACGATATCAATGTTGCTTACAATATCTAATCCACCAACAAGTTCGCCATCGATCCAAAGCTGGGGATATGTTGGCCAGTCCGCAAATTCCTTGAGTCCCTGTCTAACCTCGTCGTCGGCGAGGATGTTGAAGAAGCCGTACTTAACCGAGTTGTCCCGTAGCAGACCAACCATCTGTCTGGAAAACCCGCACTGAGGTGAGCTGGGCGTACCCTTCATGAAAAGCATGACAGGTGCAGCCTTGACAAGGTCTCTAAGGCGCTTGAAAAGCTCTTCCTTCTTCTTCTCGGGGTCTTGCTCCTCAGTGGCGGCATCATTCGCGTCGACGCCGTTGGGGGCGCTAGCCTCTGCATTCTGACCAGACTGCTTTGCCTGCGTCTCGATCGCCGTGCGCACCTTGACAGCACTACTGCCACTGACGGTCTCGACAACCTGGCCGTTTCTCAAGAGAACGAGGAAAGGGACAGCAGTAACATCGTAGGTCTCGCTGAGGTCGCTCAGCTCTTCTGCGTTGATAGACACCCACTTAGTAGTTGGAGGTTCAGTGACTGGGTATTCGGAAGCGAGTGTCGACAGGACGGTAGCCATTTGCGCGCATGGTGCGGCCCACGGAGCATGGAACGATACGACGACGAGGGTAGTGGAGGGGACAGAGCCGAGCAGCTGCTCCCATTCAGGGATGCTGGTGATTTCTGTAATGGTCGACATTTGGGTGGTGGTGGTGGTAATTTATGGATGGGTCAGGGTTTCGATCTGATAAGAGGAAAGAGAAAAAAAGAAGCAGTTAAAGTAGGAATAGTGCAAGGCAAGTTAGTTGGTGACTGATCCGCGCATGACGGGGGCAAAGATTCCATCAAACTTTGGCGGGGTACCGATTGGGATGGGCAGAGAGGAGGGGCATCAATAGAAAAATCCAAAGCTGCCCTTGCGTCATTTCCTTTGGCGCTTCTTTTTTTTTTTGCAGTCGGGAAAGGACTCCGCTGCCGGAGCTGGATAGATGCATGGGACTCAATAGATGAATTCGGATGTGTAATGCTGACATTCAAAGCTCACATCGCTATAACCAATGATCTAAGTACAGCTCATCGTAGAATCCCCATACGTAAGGTAGTGAACTAACACAGCACAACGCAGCACACAGCGCATACAAGCATGGACAGCACAGCTTAACCCCGCTCAATCCACTGTAGAGTAGATAGACCGCCCCGGAATTGGGCACCTCCAAGCTCCCTAATGCAGACGACGTACGAACCTAAGCTACATCAGCCACACTCCAAGAAACCCACTTCTGGGCTCTTCCATTTACTGTACGGTATCCGTAGTCTCTAGGTACCCAAAGTTCCCACCGTCTCCCGATTTACTTTCAGTTCCCATCCTCAACTTCTCCTGAATTCTGACAACCTTCCCGTACAGCAATTCCTCAACGCTGTACGACATCAGGCGTTTAGGAGAAACTGGGCTCGATAATCCTTCCCCGGCTACGCCCCGGATCTCAAATCCTCTCTCTCCGTGTGGAGCTGCCGCCGCAGCAACGGTGTCAACGTCACCCCCAACCTGCGTTATCCTACCTTGTCAGCCTTAAGTCCAAGTCATTCCTGACTTTGACCTGATATCTCAAGCTTCCTCAATATGGCCTCCCTCAATACCTCGATAAATGGCCCGTCCATAAAGAGCAGCTACAACAGCGTCGTGAACGGTGCCCCGCCATCTTCCGACTCTCCCACTTTAGCTCATTGGGCCCTCTTCTCTGTCCAAGCTCCTCTCTTGAATGCTTTCCAGGACAGCGGTGCCAAGGAGAGCATTCTCAAAGTTCAAGGCACAGGCGGTATGCTGTACACGAAACACCATCTTCATCCACAAGTCCGCTAATGAGAACACACAGATGGCGAGCTCACCGATCTCATTGAGGACTTTAGCGAAGGTCGCATCCAATTCGCATTCGTCAAGGTCAAGGACCCAAACAGTGGTCTACCAAAGAATATATTGATTGCATGGTGCGGAGGAGGTGTCCCCGAACGGACCAAGGGCTACTTCACCAGCCATCTTGCCGCAGTCTCCAAGATCCTCCACGGATACCATGTTCAGATCACTGCTCGCTCCGAAAGCGATCTCGAGATTGACTCCATCATGCAAAAAGTGGCCGATGCTTCCGGCGCCAAGTATTCGGCAGGAAGTTCTGATGGTCCTCGCTCCAGCGCACCTCCTCCTGTCAAAACCAAGCCAGTCTTCACCCCGACGGCATCCAGCCGTGCCAACCCAATCGTCGCTGCTCGGTCCAGAAGGGACGAAAACGTGGATGCTGATGGCTGGGGTGCTGATGCTCCCCCCGTCACAAGGACCGAAATTGAAAAGGTCGAGTCCGCCTACAAGCCTACCAAGGTTAACATTGCCGATCTTAGCAAGCAACCCACTGCGACCACCAGCGGAAGCGTCCCCGTGCAGCGAGACGATACCTCAAGCGATGTGGTGAAGGGCGGTTATCAACCCATTGGCAAGGTTGATATCGCCGCTATCCGCGCCCAGGCTCAAAAAGACCAAGATGACAGGCCAACTCCAGTCAAGGGATCTTACGAGCCCGTCGGAAAGGTCGACATTGCTGCGATCCGGGCACAGGCAAAGAAGCCTGTTGCCTCCGAAGAGCCTCAGGAGGATGAGTCACGACCGGTTGCCGAACGCATGTCCGCTTTCTCACAGCCAGCCCAGTCAGAACGTCTGACATCCCTTCCCAAGCCTAAGGTTGCCAACAAATTTGGAGGTGCGGGAAGCTTCTCGGGTACTAAGGCTCCCACACCTGGTGGTTTAGGTTTTGGGGCCCCTGCTCCTGCCAAGTCCGCCCCCGTCGGTGCTGCAAGCCGTACGTTCGCCGACCAAGGTGGAAAGACTCCAGCCCAGCTTTGGGCTGAGCGAAAGGCCAAGGAGAGAGGTGAAGATCTCGATAGCGCTCCCGCAGGCAGTACCCCTCCTGTTCAGCCCCAGAAGAGTGGAAATGAATGGAAGAGCGGCTACTCTGGAAAGAGCTGGGCTCCTGTTCAGACTGGAGACTATGGTCGCGGTATTCCTGGTCAAATCAGCCAGGAGAACACAGGTGAACAGCCCGAGGAGACACCAGCGTCGCCATCAGGCGTATCTGCTCTGCGAGACCGATTCAAAGACACTATCCCTATCAGTGCGGGAGCTCCTCCTCCTCCTACCGCCCGACCTGCTGAGGACGATGCATCACCACCACCTGTTCCCAGCGGCTCCCGACCCTCTGGGGGCTTTGCCCTTCCTGGGCTGCCTGCCCGACCAGCGCCTGCAGATGAGCAAGAGGATGAGCGGGATGACCCCTCTGCTTACCAGACAGCTGCTGAGCGTGAGCGATCTCCATCGCCTCCTCGCGTTGCTGTTCCTGTCAGCCGCGGGCCTGTGCCTGAGGTCGGAACCCCTCCTGAGCAGCGTGCTCCTCCTCCCGTCCCCCCAAGCCAGATTGACGTGCCCAAGGAGTCAGATCTTGCTGATGACAAGGAAGTTTCATCTACTGCCCGTTTCGCCGGTAGTGCGGCAGCAGGTGTCGCTGTAGGAGCTGCCGTCGGTGTTGGAGCCGCCGCCGCTGCCGGTGCTTTGGACCGTGAGCCTAGTCCTGAGCCTCAGCCCGAGCCCGAGCCTCAGCACGCTCCTGTACCTGCTCCAGAGCCCGCTGCTCGGTCAGCCCAAGAGTCTCAGGGTGGTTACCGTGCCGTAATTCAATACGACTACGAGAAGGCTGAGGATAACGAGATCGACCTTGTTGAGGGTGATATTGTTACCAACATCGACATGGTCGATGAGGATTGGTGGATGGGTACTAACTCGCGAGGTGAGAGCGGTCTATTCCCCAGCAACTACGTCGAGTTGCTGGGAGATGATGAGCCTGAGCAGGCTGCTGCGGCGCCTCCACCTCCTCCAGTTCCTGCGGCCGAACCCGAGCCTGAGTCTCAAGCTCCGGCCGACGCCGGCCACACAGCTGTTGCTCTTTATGATTACGAGGCTGCAGAAGACAACGGTAAGATCCACACTTGTACCAAAGGTGAACAGTTACTAATTGTGGCTTGCAGAACTGAGCTTCCCTGAAGACGCCACAATCACCAACTTGGAGTTTCCTGACGAGGATTGGTGGTTTGGTCACTATGCAGGACACGCTGGTCTGTTCCCTGCCAACTACGTGCAACTAAACCAATAAATTTAAGAGCTGTCCTATTAGGAGCCACGGAGTGAAAGGAACTAAGTTTACGGAGGTGGAAAACTTGAAAGTAGATGAAGACACGCTATCAGCTCGCGTACAGTTTCAAAACAGATGGTTCAATGTTCTATATTCATATCAATTGGATGTTTCAGGAATGCATTACTAGCTATTGCAAAGCAATTGGCGACAAATTACCAGCATTGGTTGGATGGTTTCGTATACTTAAGCATTCCACTGTCGTCAACCATTCCGCCTCGTCTGCTGTTCGCATCCACACTATCACGTCCGCCCTTGTCGCAAAGCGTTATATATAAAAAAGAAGCAAGGTATTCATAACGACGTTTCCAAATTGAGTAAAGAAATATTATTGATCTCGGTGGCTTCCGAGATCCCGCCCGTTCGAAACTGGGCTTAGTCAAACGTATCGTGGGAATCGTGTTTACTCTGAGGGCAGACTCTTGCTGCTTAGAAGAGGCATTCGCAGCAGTCAATGCTGTTGGCAACACACGTCAGTGATCTATGTCTTGAATTTGTTTGTGCAAAGCGTGAGGCAATTGGTGCTAAACAAGCTCCAATGGCCGATGACGCCTATGGCTCAACCTGGAAATGACTTACCAGCACTCGCATCCTTCCTCAGCGACACAGCAACAGCACAGAGCTGCCAAACAAGCTGTTAAGCAGCCGCCGCCGCCTTTGCCACCGCTTTGTTGAGGAGGGGCTTGTTGATACTGCATGGGAGCTTGGCCCTGGGGCGGACCGTAATATTGACCTTGCGGTGGACCGTACTGTCCCTGAGGAGGACCATACTGGCCTTGAGGAGGGCCATATTGACCTTGGGGAGGCCCATAAGACTGCAAAATCAAAGGGTTAGTAATTGCGATCGCAACCATATGAATGCGCCTAGTAACATACAGGTTGAGGGTGCTGGGGGTAACCGCCGCCACCACCGCCGCCATAATAATCTTGAGCAGACATGATTGTAGATAGATGAAGCTGGTTGTTGCGATTGAGATGCGCACAACAAGTGAAATAATAGGGTGATGGAAATAAGAAGCGTAGGAGAGGCGTCACCTTAGGAAGAAGATGAGTGTGGAGGAAAAGAAGTGTGTGTTGTGCCCGCGATATAAGAACAAGAATCCCAGCGAGGTCACGGGCAATGGAGCTTCAATTGCTAGAGTCGGCAGTAACCACTAAAGAGCTCGATCGGCCAATCAGAGACTTGAAATGGTTTCTGCGGGGACTGTATGACCGGTAGTGCGGCCTGACGAGACTTACCATTGAGTCTAGACTGGGAAAAGAGCATCTAGATATTGAGATTGATCAACTGATGTCATCTTCAGCCAAGAAAAGATATGTCACAATCCATCTGCTGCAGCCACAGCCACATCAATTTCTCTGAAAGACAGACGCCTTCTTGAATGCCATCTCCCTTCAACTACGGAGTATAGTTAGCTACAATCATGACGAAGCCTTTGCCTCCAGGACGCGTAAAGTATAGCACAGCCAGCTCTTCTCTCGGGTCGCCCGTGCCGTGCTTACCGGGAGGAGCCACTCAGACTCCTCGCTGAGCTTGCTTTTTTTGCTTGGGGTACGGGCGGGAATAAGTCTCGGTTTTACTGGTCACGTGTCACTCTCAGAGTCAACAATCATTGCCCTTCATGCTTCAGGGCCTACCTATAAAATGGCCCGTTTTTTTTTAATAGAAAAAAGACATTTCAGACGTATCCTATTCTCCTATTTAGTTCGAAATGCTTAATTATAGAGCTAGAGCCAAGTTATCAACCCACTATACTTCACGATCATATTACTCCCTCGACCTCGGTGATATCTGGATGAGCAGACTCAATAACTCCAAACAGACAGCAAGAAGGAGCGCATAGCAACAAGTATATTAAGAGATCACGATGTAGCAGGGCCGTTGCTTATCTAGGACGAACTCAAGCCGACGTTCTCATGTGCTTTCAGCAAAAGCCCATCGATTTGATTAACAAGATTCGCCCATTGCCAAACAGTGTATTTTTATTCTTTCTTAAAATACGCAAAGAAGATAGCCATAGTCCCCTCAAGAACTTTTGTCGAATTTCACAAATAACGGGAAGACAAAATAAGAGGTTAAGTAGTAAATCACGTATTCTTTTCGTTCCAGGCTGCAATCGCAACCAAATAAAAAAGCCTTTTACAGGACCCGATAGAGATTGCATCCACTGCTTCAAGTCATTATAGCATGGGACTATCTGCAACTCTCATTGCTTTTATCCCATGACCCTCCCTCCCGTCATAAACTGCCGAACATGCATAACACAAGATGCCCGTATCCGAATCTACATACTTTACTGCTCCTCCTCGCCTTGTCGCTCCTCAATCTCCTCCTCCTCCTCCTCCTCATCGTCGAAGCTGCCAGCAGGAACCTCATACAGGCGAAGGATGGTCTTGTTGGGGTCCTTGACGAGGACGAACTTGGCATCCTGGCTGTCACTGCTGAGACACATATCGGCGATAGTGCGAACAATACCCCAGCCGTTGGAGAGGGACAGGTTCATCTGGTTAGCAAAGTCACGGGGCTTCCAGCCGATAACGCCCAGCACGACGTGCTTGTCATTGGATCGGGGGTTCAGACGGGAGACAAAACTGGAAACTTTGGTTAGCCATGTTATCTATGCATTAGTTAAAAGGCAGAACATACCCAAGCTTCATCACGTCGGCGTTGGCGAGGATGCTCTGCACTGTCCATCGGGCGAGCTTGCAGCTGTTGTTCTTCATCTCAGTAGCAACAACAGCACCACGCTGGGTGACGAGCTTGCTTCGCCAGTCAAGAGCACCGCCACTGCCCTGAGCCTTGCTATCAAACTCGTTGAGGGCGTGAATGCTGACGTGCTGGTCCTCACCGCTGATAGCGTTCCTCTGGACAGCGTCGACCTCTGTTCGGACAACAAGGTGGACAGGCTCCTCCTCGTTGAGGGAAAGGTCGAATCGTCGGTACTTGTAGGCCTTGCTGGCAGGGGGGTCGGTATCCTCAGAGGAGTTGTAGAAGGGGTTGCCGTGGGCCATGGTGACCTTTGATGAGTCACTCTCAGTGACAACCTGGTTGGTAAAGTTGTGGTTGATATAGGTGGCCTCCTCAGCGAGAGCGTTGGGCTGATTGATGGTGTCCTTGCTGCCATCAGCGGCATCGAGGGGAGCGTCAGCCGCGTTCTCGTTGACTGTCACCATATCAAGAGTAGCGTTATCACGCTTATCCAAGAAGATCTTGTTGCCCTGTCGAGAGATGACAATATCCCAGGGGTAAACGGATCGAGGAGAGCACATAAGCATGGAGAGAATGCTGTCTGTGGCAAAGATGGTGGCTTCGTCCTTCTCAGCGAGCTCCTGGATGACGGGATCAGACGAGGTGGTAACGTTGTAGGCAGCACGGTCGATAGGGGTGAGCTTCTTCTCGGCGCCCTTGACGGGTTGCTTGTCGTAAGAGCGGTCATAGTGGTAAAGGAAGCCGTAGTCATCGATATCCTCTCCCTCATCGGTGTCGAGGTTCAGCTTAGCCAAGCGATTAAAATCAATCTCCTCAAGCAGCTTCCACTCAGCCTTGACATTGATGCTGGCATCACGGTTACGAGCAGGCTTGTCATAGTCCTTCCAGCCGAAGCGACGACCGCCACGACCAGCGTTGGGTCGGCCACCTCGATCGTAGCCCTGTCGGCCAGCAGCACCGGCACCACCCCTTTGAAGCTGGGTTCGTCCACCCCGGGCACCAGCCTGGCCTCCGCGCTGGCCACGGCCACGGGTGAAAACGGCTCCACGGCCGTATCTTGACTTTGTCGAATCTCGGACGTTGCTAACGACAGAGAAGGTAGACTCGTCCTCGGCGGGAGGTGCGTTGAAGGTAATGGCGTGGCTGGAACCGTAGACTTGCTGGTCTTTAGGAAATTCAGATTAGCCAAGAGTTCACCAAAGACAGGTGTACTCTCGAAAGAAATAAGGACATGACCTACCTCGGAAATTCCTGTTGTACTGTGCTCGTCCACCACGCTCTCTATCCTTGCCCTCAGCAGTCCAGTCGGCCATACGTCCCAGCTTGTCGCCTTTGGAGAAGGGCGCATAGGGCACGCCGTTGAGGGTAGTCTCTGTGGTGACTGCAGGGCCCCAGCCGTCGCCGGCGGGGCAGCTTTCGCAGATCTTCACGTAGTCGAGAGAGTCCGCCATTTTGAAAAGAATAGTCTCGATGATTTCCTTGCGCTTTCGAGTGCGCGTTGGGTCGGAATCAAAGAAGTTTGGAGTCGGATTCGGGAGCGGGGATGCGTCAATCAATCTCTCGGTTCACAGGCGATGCTAGAATTTGGACATCCACGATGAATTTGTGGTGGGGTGGAGTGGGGCTTGAAAAAATACCTACACAAGCCCCGCGCTTAGTTGATTGTGTGCTTCAGCCACTCAGCCACATGTTATAGGTGTGGTCTAGGGTAAGCAGGCATGAGTATCATGAATTTCAATGTTGGTGGTAGTAAGTTGAGTAATATATGTATCTCATAAGCTAGCTGATACCTACTCGTCAAAAATACATTGTCGTCGAGAAATTAATGGTTGGGATATAGGTGTATATTGAAAAAGAGGGTTAAGTCCAACGAGGTGTCGTATCGTTGCAAATCATTTTCTCCATGGTTAACTGTAATGTTATCATATCAATGTCTCGCAACCAACTACCCAGATAGTTACTCAAAATAAAAACAGCCACACAGCCCTATGAATCAAGAAATATAAAGCAATGTTCTTTACTCATACATCGTAGCATCCCTACCACTGAATACGTTGTCAATGGCATCTCGCACCTCAAACTCCTCCATCACGGCACCGAAGCTTTCACAAGTTAGCACACTCGGCATGCAGGATTGCAATAAAACTTACCCATAGCATCTCACTTTCCGAACGAGCTCTTCGCTCAACTTTCGGAAATCCCCCACCTCAAGCTCATCTGCCCTTGGGTGTGACATGAGCATTCCCCATGACATGATGGGAGTTACCTCGCCGTCGAGGTCGATGCTCTTGCTGAGGTCCAGGAGGGTTGCGAGGTCTGCCTTGGGAACCTCCCATGTCTTCTGATTGGCATCACCGTCCAAAGGAATATGCGTCTTCCCAAAAGGCAAGCCTGGTCGCGTTTCAGGGGACGGATCGGGTGGGCAGGATGCCATGAGAGCATGTCCACAAGGTTCGCCTTCTGGCTCAGAAGCTCTCTCGACCATGAACTGAATATGTGCCATGCAAGGCCTCTCGAGACTATGTGCATCACAACTCCGTTAGCCAGCTGATCATCGACATGCCTTGCCAAAGCTCACCCATCGCGCAACGCAACTCGCGTCATATCACACAGAGGGATCATTGGGGATTCTTCGAGTAGGAGTTATCGTACGTTAAAACGAAGTCAATGCCCGCCTGTTCTAGCTCGGGATTTCCACGATAGAGCGGTTGAGGCATGCCGTGTTGTTGCTGGCTAGGCATGAAGCCTTGGCTGGCAGCCAGAGGCAGGTGCATCGGAGAACCCACTGATGGCGCTGTGGATTGCGAGGTCAAGGGCGGAGAGCTTGTGTTGGCTGAGTCAGGATCTCGACTTGTTGCGCTGCCCGTATGTTGCGGGCTGCTATGTTGAAGCCCAGCCTGTGCTAGAGTGTCTCGCAGCCGTTTATTTTCATCAGCTAGCCTCTCCCTGTCAAGTGAAACGTTGCTGAAAACCTCTTTAAGACGGAGGACTTCATCCTCGAGAGCCTTGATGTAGAGCTCCTTTCTCTCGCGATGAGTCCTAGAAGAGAAGAACCCACGTTAGAGACAGAAATTTAAATGAGTTTTATAGACATACCGTTGCGCCTGGCGATTTAGCTCTTGACGCCTAGTCAATGCGGGCTTGCTATTGGGCTTGGGCCCTCGCTTTTTAGGTGGGTTTCCATCTGATGTTGTCGATCAGTCGTATGAAGAGCAACAATGGGGGGCCTATGACCGAATGCTTACCGCGTGTTGTCCTCTTATCGGTAAGGCTCTTGTAAAAATCGGGATCGAGTGTTGAGGCTGCGGTGTTTTCATCCTCTGAGCTCGCGACAATTCGATCTGGTGAGAGTGACGAGGAGAAAGAACGCTCCGTTGCGCCGGCAAGATGAGCGTTGAAGGCAGCCATACTGGCCGCCTATGTGATGCGTTGAGGGTGTGATCTCTCAGATTCTGAAAAGTGTAACGGATTTAAGAGAGCAGGGAGGATCGCGAGAGTAAATGTGTCGCATAGAGACAATATCTCTAGCCTTGGCTGTGCTGTGTCATGTACGTTCGGGACAAGGGGTACGGCTGCTTCGATGAAATGGAACTTGCCCCGAAGGTGCCTCGCTCGCGGATCTTTATGCTATCCGAGAATCGGGCTGTTTATCTTTTTTGTAATTCATGAAAAGCTGAGTACCCAGTGACCGACGATCGAGACGGGCCAATTTAGTGGTAAATGGCTTGTTGCAATGATTTGAGATAGTTAAAAAAGGTTGCTGCTTGGTCAGATTGATGATCGTAGGGCGTAATTCTAGAACCGGAGAAGTTGTTCACGGATTAGTCAGTGGTGTGAATCCGGCACCACCGAATCACCCACCATCAAATTGGATGCTGTTTACCTGGGTACAAGATCGATGTACCTTTTGAAAAGCAGAATTATAAGGCAAATGAGATAGAGCTGGTTGTGGTGATTAACGATCAGATAGGTAGGGAGGGAGTGGTCTAAGTGTTTCCGTTGACGACGCTTCCTTCCAGATGGGTTGGCCGGGAAAGTAAGGTACCTATTTGGTATGTGACTACCTTAGTATTGATAAGTGGGATAACTGAGGATGCTGGCTGATCACTTTATTTAGAAAGGCATTCAAAAGAGAAACTATTGAATTTCAGCAAAATCACAGATCCTGAAAGCCATAGTGTTATTCATTCGATCCATAAAAGAAACAGAAACAGAAAAGGAGAGCATGGGAACCAATTTGTTTAAACTCATTCTCTCAGTCTTGGTTAACAAGCACCACACTGCCTGACAACCTACAATTCTGGCCACGAGCGGACGGGCTTCTACATCCGCTAGTAGTCAAACTTTGATCTGCAATCGCCTGATTTCTCTTGACAATAACAGAGATCCAATCTATGTATAAGAAGGAAATTATATGCTATGAATTAATATACGTATATTCGTATTTTGAATGTCCGAATCTCAGTGATCGGTAGATATTTTATCCAGATTACCGAATGCTGGCGTCGTCAATGTCAGATATATTGTTGGCTAGGTATTTATGGAGACATCTAGCTATCTGGCCTTACTTTTGAGGAACGTACCTGGGCGTTGCTATGCTCATAAGAGGCTCGGAACTTAAGTAGACGAAGGTCAATAGAACAGTAAACCAGACGACCATGAGGCTTGAGAAATTTGCAGTGTTTTGAACCCTACCTCAAGGGATGGATAGGTAGAGGTAGTCTTGTATGACATGAATCTACGAACCAATGACAACTGAGGCGCTTCAGTTTCCGTCACCATTTGTGTTACAATTTACAAGGCAGTTTAGTTCAAGATTGATCGGTACCGGTACGAGTGATCATCATGGTTAAACCGCCTCTGTTGATCAGCTGAGAATTGCCTGATAACGACATCTTTCAACTTGCCCGACACGCTGAATGTTGATATTGATCAATCAGCGTACAGTACGTGAAACTAAACGTAACCAGTGTCAGCTTTGAAGTGTGTCTCATTAGTAGCTATGTCCAGGGCCTCAATACTGCGGTAAGCATCTGACAGGGACCGCTAATGTTGCCCATCAAGACTCTTTGCTTATCAAGCTAGCTATCAGCACAAATAGACTGTTTCAAGAAGCGCCATCCATTATTAGGGAAGACAATGAGCGCGTCTGATATAAGCAGCAAGGATTCGTGATTCCACGTGCTCGAATATTTTCCACTGAATCTTTGCTAGACTGTGCGCAGGTTTCCACAAAAGTAGGATGGTAACTACAACGAGGCGGAAAGAGACCTTGGCCGTGGTAACGACTCTCTATTGAACAAAGCCAGTGTACCAGTGAGTGCGTTTTTGTGACACCATGCCACCGAGCAAGGCCTGGAATGATGTTTTGCAGATAATTGCGATACAAACCTTGAATCCTTGTTATCCCTGCAACTTGTAATTCAAAAGGTGTGGACAGAATGTCTGACTCAATGTAAGAGGGTGTAATTCGCCTGTGCTGGTACATGCAGACGGGCGTCGTTGAAGGTGATTTTTTAATGGAACAAGAACGGGCGCTCTGCAGAATGGCAGCGCATGTGACATATTACTCGGACGCTTCGAATACGGCAATACAGCTGAATACTTTGCAATCCTCCTACAACAGCCGGTGGGAAGACGCCCCATTGGCAAGAATACCGGCAGTTGATGTGGATGCATGGAGTGCCTCTTTGCAACCCTTGAGCATTCAAACCTCAGTCATATAGTAGTACTTATTGGTCATGGTTACGCATATATTCTGGTCAGGAGGCTTGGATAAGCACTGCCAGGGGATGAAGGAAGAGAGGTCAAAACAGAATGAAAAGAGGCAGCGGTGAGCAATAACAACGTGACTCACTGAATGATGAGAGTGAATGAATGCCCAATAAAAGTAGCCAAGTCCTTGGATGCATAACAATGCACTCTCTATCACTATGCCCGGAGACGCAGCCCTTGTCGATGTAATTGTGACAAGAGGTTTTAGAGACGCATCTAACTTACACTTGCAACCCCCAAAACTCATTGCAACACCCAAAACTCATTGCAACACCATAGACTATGAGCCTTACAAGGTACAGTAGCAAGCAGGCGGACAGAGGAGAAGCTACTGTGAAGCTAATCAAAGCAAGAGGTATTGGTTGCAGGGCATGAGGAGGGAACATTAACGTTATTGATTATGGAGATCTAGAATCACTACCTATGTCTGGGGACCTTGTTCGTCATGCCATGAGAATAAAGTCCTAGATCTGAGATCACAGACCAACAAGCGTAGCCTTGGCAAACAATGACAAAACGCAGCATTAGAAAGAAAGACAAAAAAGAAGAAGAAAGACCATGGTAACGACGTAGCAGAGAGGTGTTCCAGATGCGGCTTGACGAAATGCTGCTTTGCCTGTGCCTCTTCTTCTGCTTCAACGCCCGGCCCGTTTCCGCGACGCCCGTTCTTGACCAGTGGCTTGTTTATGATAAACCTTTAAAAAACGGTCACTGGGGCACAGAATGCTTCCTTTAGATCTGCGTCCGTCCACGCCTGCATCTGCGCCCTCGGGTCGGGTAAGACAGTTGCATTTTGGCTGCCATTTGGCTGTCGATTGGTGGGCGAGCTTTGGGATGCTGCCACAGAAGGACGAGATCATCAGTTTTACGCTGCCCGCTGTTCGTGTTGCAGCCCCAAAGAGGCACCTGATGAATGAGAGTTTCCCCTATTTTTTCTTTTATGGCACACAGAGTTCTTCTTTGGTTGTCAAAGGTATTCATAAAAGGACGGTTTGGGGATAGAATCTCGATCGACACGGATAATCAAGTCTCTTTACAGTGCGTATGGCACGTGGGGAAGAAGATCCATGGCTCTCTAGTCTCTCCGGCTAACCCTCTCTCTCGGCACCATTTTCTGACGTGACAAAACTTCCGTTGCATTAGATGGAAGAATGGAGAGAGGAACTTGACGGAACTAGTGATCCATGAAACAATCACCCTACTTCTCCCTACCTAACAAATGGAAGGTTGATAACAGATCCAAACAAACATTTATCGCTACCTAGGTACCCAGGCACCTCCTAGGTAGAGAGAGGTAGGTATAGAGAGGGGTCCCCTATTAACTTGAACATGGATCCGTTATTGTCTGAAACATCGAGGCAATAGAAAATCACTCGTGTCGTGCATAATTCAGCTTTGGCGAACATAGCGATAAAAAGATGCATGGTAAAAGGAAAAATTCCTCAGTCGCTATCAACAGGGTTCAAAAACAATCGCAATGGAAGCACTTATTGGGAACCGTGCGTGGTTGCATCCACTGCTGGGACTGTAGCTTGCCTCAGGACCCTCTGTAAAGCGCTGATAAAAAAAATATACCCGCAATGCTGCAGCTTAGCGGTGCTGGAGCTAGAATCCCGAAGATGGTGGGTGGTGATTGGTCCAGATGTGCCTCCCCCCGCTTATTGTATCATGAGAGGAACGCGCCTTCACGATGGCCCAAGGAGCGTGGTGCATGGCTCAGTCGTGGTTAAACTTTGTCTTTCTTCCCCTTCGAGGCTTAACGGCGATTCTTGACCCCCGTTCTACAGTGTTAAGCAAGCTTCCAAGGACAGAACAGACCAGACAATTTCAACCTCAAGAGCCATCGATCGTGTTAACAATTCGTGTCGACATCCTTTCGCCTCACCTCGCCTTGTCCAAGCAGGTACCCACGGTCACGGCACGGTACCATCACGGTTGGCCTGTTCTCGGCTACACCTCAAGTCTCGCTCGCTCGCTTGTACAAGTCACCCCTCGGTTTCCAGGCCTCAGAACCATCCAATCTCGACCTTCTTTTATGGTTCATAACTAGAACTTGTACAGCGTCAGCCCGAGATCCCCCTCGCTGTCGACCCTCAGTCATGTCTCCGAGTCTCGCGGGTCTGTAGTTCTGGCGCCATTGCCAGACCCCGAGTCTCCCCACTTGTGCTTCTGCTGGAGTTACCAGCTACCCTCTCTCCGGGCCCTGGCCCAATATACAACGTTTGACGACACCTACGAAACATCGATTTACTCTATCTATTTCTGGTTTTGGCGGCAGTCGCTTTTGAGATACCATGGACTCTCCGTCCGGCGCCACACTGGCACCTCCGGCAGTTACCTCTTTGAGGGCACAACAAACAACTGCTATGGAGAGGTCCTTGAGCCAGGACATTCGGGAAGAGCGCGAGGAACTTCGAGAAGCTGCCGAGCAGACTCTTAATACCATCGTCGACCTTAATCTGGATGGAACGATTAAATGGGTCAGTCCCTCTTGGACTGATGTCGTGGGCACCCAATTCGAGACGGTCAATGGCCTGCCCATTTCCGATCTGATAGTCAGCGACAATAAGAACGTCTTTACAGATGTTGTCGAATCAATGAAGAAGGATGATTCCCGAAGCCACCGAGTCCGGTTTGCTGTCAATCTTGGGCCACTCTCAAAACTTTTGCCTATCGATGACCTCGAAAATGATACCGAGAACGAGCAATCACATACCGTGGATCTTGAAGCCCAGGGTATTATGGTTTATGACAGCGTCTCGGGTGGTGAGAGCCATGTAAGACTATAAGAAATTGGCTGGGTTTATATGTGGTACTGATCTTATTATAGACAATGTGGATGATTCGTCCATGGATCGCTCCCCGAGAGATCAAAATCGACCTACCCAACGTTATTGTTGACTCGCTAGGTTCCGGTGCTGAAGTGTTGGCGAGCTACTTGACTCAACTCGCTGAAAGTGGACTCGACGACCCCGAGCAAGAGCCTCCACCTCCTGTCCTCTGCCGTATCTGCGAACGCCATATTCCTCGATGGTGGTTTGAAAAGCACACTGACTTATGTCTGCAAGAACATCGTGCGGAAATGGACGTTCAAATGGCACAGGAAAGCTTGACCGAACACCGGCATTCGATTGTTAAGGTGCTGGATGCCCTGGAGGCTCGCAAGAGTCGGTCACTTGCCGGTGATCAAACTCCCGTACCCATCGCCGAGTACAAGGGCCTACCGATTGGCCCACCGCCGTCAACACAGTCATCCCCCGGTAGCTCACTGCCTCGATCGAGGGAACGCTCTGGAGGACTCGGACATACCCGGGCACGCTCCTTCGCCATTCGCCGACCCCAGGCTCGAATTGTTGAGCTGCTCATGGACCTTTGCGACACCGCTATTGAGGTTAGTACGCCTGCTATAAAGGAATCCTCAACGCAGCAAAATGGCGAGTTCAGAACGCAATCCCCGCAATCCGAATCGCGGATATCACAGGTTCTCCAGTGGCAATCACCAAGCACCAACACCTTGGAGCAGGAACAAGGATTGGCTCTACTGTGTGCCGATACAGAAAAGGTTGCTAGGAACAAAATCGATGCTGTCTTTCGCCACAGGAAAATTATCGAGTATGCTGAACGTATTCGTATTGAGCTTGCCTGTCTTGTCCAAGATTGTATTGATGAAGCCCTGAGGAAAGCAGCCCGCATAGCCAACGGCGAGCTTACTGATTCAACCGAAGAAGAGCGTGCGAACTCAGAATACGAACAATGTGACACATGCGATGAAGGTGTCGAAGAAGACGAAGATGTCCCTCCAGAACCTCTTGCGCCTGAGCCTCAGCGACTTGAACAACGGGGCAGCGAAAGCTTCGCCGAGCCCCTGAACAGTCCTTCCGCGTTGGCCACGGCTCTACGTCAGATGAACCTATCCGAAAACAAAGATAGATCACGCCCGACTTCCTTCGTGGCATCTACTAGATCCAGCAGCCCCAAAGAGTGCCCCACCCCAAGATCACATTTTGGTGGACAGAGTAACTTGGGGGTCCAAGCACGGGACACTCGTAGAGATTCAATCTACTTGGAAGGTGATTTTGTTGACAGCGAGGGTAGCTTCCGGTCGTCGTCGGTTGCATCACGCAACGCTCCCAGGACTGAGTCTCCAATCTCTGAATTTGGAGACCTTCGCCGTGCGGCGAGCACGAGAAGACGGCACCGAAGGAGTCTCATCTTACCCGGTGCCTCCTCCCCCCACCGCCAGGAATCACCTTCAAGACCAGGACAGCCATCTTCTCCCTTACGTATCAAAGCAAGAGGATTCCCGATATCTCAAGAGGGTTTGGTGTCTCCAGAAGCATCGCCTATGCTCCCTGGCAGTGACTTCAGTTCACCTGCTACACACACTCACAGGCATCACCGGAGGCAGTCTTCGGCAGCCATATCTGACTTCGTCATGAAGCCACCGCCGTCACCTCGCCTCGGTGCCAATCAAGCTCCCCCCCAGCCACGCCCAACTCAGCCATCCATCAAAGACTTTGAGATTATCAAACCTATTAGCAAAGGTGCTTTTGGTAGTGTTTATCTGTCGAAGAAGAAGTCTACAGGAGAGTACTTTGCAATTAAGGTCCTCAAGAAAGCTGATATGGTAGCCAAGAACCAAGTCGGCAACGTCAAGGCGGAGCGCGCTATCATGATGTGGCAAGGGGAAAGTGACTTCGTTGCCAAGCTTTATTGGACTTTCTCAAGCAAAGATTACCTCTATCTTGTGATGGAGTATCTTAACGGCGGCGACTGTGCTTCCCTCATCAAAGTTCTGGGCGGACTTCCAGAAGAATGGGTAAAGAAGTATCTCGGTGAGGTTGTCCTTGGCGTTGAGCATCTTCATAGTCGCGGCATTATCCATCGTGATCTAAAACCTGACAATCTCCTTATCGACCAAAAAGGCCATCTAAAGCTTACAGATTTTGGTCTGTCACGTCTTGGCTTGGTTGGCCGGCAAAAGCGGGCATTGAACAGCGAAAACTCCGACGGGACACCAGACTTGCTTAAGCAGGGCCCCTTCGCTCGATCTACCTCCCTTGCGTCCTCAAGGTCAGCGTCACTTGACTTACACGGCCATACTCATTCCCCCAGCCAGACGCCACAAATGACACCAGAAGTTGGAAGTTTGGTTCAGCCTTCTTATTTCAGCTTGGGACAAGAACCTCGTCGGGTATCGGGCACTCACCGAAGTGACAGTGGTGGTAGTGAGACCCTCGCCCGAATGGTCACGAATTTCTCTTTGAACGACGCCGAAACGGCATCTCAATCTAATAGTGTCAGGTCACCGCTTGATGAGGAGGCAGTTACGCAGGGTTCGCCCGATTTACCCATGAGTGTTGGTTCAAGAATGAGCATGGATAATCATGCCAGGAACTCTCTACCACTCTCCAACATGATGCCTCCCCCAATGGCGTTGTTCAGCCCCGAAGATACTAATCGACGTTTCGTGGGAACACCCGACTATTTGGCTCCCGAAACCATCAAGGGCGATAAACAAGATGAAACTAGCGATTGGTGGTCGGTTGGCTGTATCTTGTTTGAGTTCCTTTATGGCATCCCTCCGTTCCACGCTGGGGAGGCCGAGGAAGTTTTCGAGAATATTCTGGCCCGGAAGATCCAATGGCCAGACGAGAATGAGTGTGAACCCGTTTCGGAGGAGGCCAAAGACTTGATCAACAAGCTGCTATGCATGGAACCTCACCAACGTCTAGGCTCTAACCGTGAAGATAAGTTCTCATCTGGTGGTGAAGAAATTCGGAATCACCCTTGGTTCCAGGATGTCAACTGGGAAACGCTCTTGGAGGACGAAGCCCAGTTTGTGCCGCAACCTGAGAATCCCGAGGATACAGAATATTTCGATACCAGAGGAGCAGTGTTGCAGTCGTTTGCGGAGGAGATGGAAGATCAGGCGTCGCCTCAGTCTTCAGCAGCCGGCTCTGAGTACGCCGAGCGGCCACATGATGCCCTTTCACGGGTTCGGTCCCAGGTCAACTCTATAAATCGAAAGCTGATGCCGCTGCACATTCCACCACATGTACGGGACCTGAAGTCGAGACGTCTGAGCGAGCCGGTCGCGATGGATGACTTTGGCTCATTTTCGTTCAAGAATCTTCCTGTGCTGGAGAAGGCTAACAAGGACGTCATTCAAAAGTTGCGGGCTGAGGCACTGGCTGCACAAAGTAAAGGAACCTCCGTTAGTCCTGGAGCAGCCAGTAGTGTTATATCGCCTGGGCCATCGCTCGAAGGCAGCCCTGTCCTTTCGAATCCCGTCTCCAGAACCATTTCTAACGCCAAGGCGACAAATAGAGCCCAGTCGCCGTCCGGCTTTGGCCATGCAAGCGCATCTCCCAATCGAGCGTCTCAGCCATCGTCGCCGCTGCTTGTGTCATTTGTTGCTGGGCAAGGTGCCGATGGACGACGAAAGGCATCAAGCAATTCTTCCAGCCTCTCTCACCAATCAACTGCTGCCTCCCTACAGCCAAGCTCGGCATTCGAGATACCCAAGGTGCCCCCAAGCCTGCAAAAAGCAGCTACAACGGTTGCCGCATCATCCCCTGTTCAGACTCGCAGTGCCGCGCCACCTCCCTTGTCATTGTCGCCTCAAAAGACCATGTCAACCCCACGACAGTCCAGTAACTCATCCGCTGGGCGTTCGAGATCACTTACTGTGGGTTCTCAGTCTCAGGACGGCAGTCCTGTCGCTTCTGATATATTGCATCATCGGAACCGGAGAAGCCAAGTCTTCGACATGTCACCGTCCTCATCCGATAACGAAGGCGAGAAGCATAATGCACTTCTCCGAGTGCAGAGGCGCAGGCAGAGCTCCAGACGGCTTTCACAGATTGCCTTTGACGGGGGGCCTACTTTCCGTCCGCTTGATGTGTTGATTTGCGAGGACCACCCTGTATCGCGCATGGTCATGGAGAAGTTGCTTGAAAAGCTGAGATGCCGCACTATTTCCGTGCCAAATGGTTCTGAGGCTGTTCGATATTCGATGAGCGAGATCAAATTTGATGTCATCTTCCTCGAGTATCAGCTCCCTCAAATCAATGGAGCTGATGTCGCACGAATGATTCGTGAGACCAAGAATGCCAATTCCCACACACCTATTGTGGCTATTACAGCTTACCTCAAAGAGCTCCAAGCGCCACACTATTTCGACTCGTTGATTGAAAAGCCCATTAGCTCCTCAAAGCTCACCGAGGTACTGCGTGGGCTGTGTCAATGGCGACCCGAATCGCCAGGGCAGTCATCGGGCATGCCACGTCCGATACCCATGGGAATTCGCAAGGCCAACTCTAGGCTTGAGGATAGCCCGACATCAGGCTCGTCTATCTTTGCTGGTCGTTTGGGGACTGCAATGATGTCCAGTCGCGAAGACTCAATTACCTCATCCTTGTTCGGAGATTCAGAGTCAGTGACAACAGATGAGTTACCGGTCGTTGTCAGTCGCAAGGCCACAAACGAATGGGACGAAGGGGGTTTAAACATCACGGATAACAACGATGGCACCGAGCCTTCGAGAAAGGTGATTCCTCATCTGGTGGCTCAGCAGTCGGCCCCAGCCCAGATGGAACACCGCTCACGAGGCAATGATAAGCTTAGAGGGAAACGGGAAGGCTCTGAGCAAAGGACCCTGGAGGGCACTGAGTCAGCTGACGACGAAGATGAGGAATTGGGGGGCGGAAGAGAAAAGCACCATAGCCGCAATAGCCAGCAGATGCTGAGCAAGGCTGGCCTCCCCAGTTCCAAGTTGGGCATTGAAATGATGCGGGCGAATAGTCATGATAGCTTGACGGTGGGTTCAGAGAGCACACCTGAAGCTGTGACGCAGGTCGTTACCACACCTTCGAAGGAGATGGAATCAGGATTCTTGGATGGCGAAGTGCTTGCGGAAGCCGCCGCACGTACGCCTCCTGACGAGGGACTGAAGGTTGAAGGAGTCACGCCCAAAACCGGCAAGGACGGTACTAACAGCGTAGATGCCACCCCTCGGCCTTTGACAGTTATAAGAGGCGATGGCGGTGAAGATGAGGAAGCAACACCACGACCAATTGGGAAATGAGAACTCTCCACCAGCCTGGGCAAATCAAGAGAGTTATTGAGTCATAGCGCGGCATGCGAGGGATTGCCGTGGAGTATATCTTTATCAATATTTTTATCTTGGAATTTCCTTTGTATCTATGAAATGCAGCGTGGCGTTTGAGCGGAGACAGCTGAGTCAAGTTGGGCTGAGGACAGAAACTTTATATACGAGTGTGTAGCTATGCGATCAGGAGGGGACGTTTACAGGCGAACAGACTGATTCGTGTGTGATGCTTCGGAATTTCTCTCGATGGAGGAATCTGGAGTTTTCCTCCGCTTCGCCCTTGTTGTCCTGTTATTTCTTGGAGGTGAGAGTTGAACAAACCTGAAGAGCAATAAATGAAAACTGAAGAGGCCAAAAAATGAGAAAGCTAGCCATTGAAATAAGAGAATTTGGACTTTGTGGTCACTAAATATAGGAAGAAGATGGCATTTGTGTCCAGCTAAATATTTTGAGCGGCGTTGAAGCAATCTCGCAGACAATAAGACTATCATCATTTATGGGCATGGTTATGCTTAGTTATTCCAAATAAAAATAAAAATATATATCTCTCCTCAGTTTATCTGCATTTGCTTCCTTGGCCTGGCATATAATACTATTGGTATACTACATTATCTTCCGGGTAGCCAATGGAAAATTTACCTAAAGGGTGCTGCTGTTGGCGGAAGCTGTCAGGTGGATGACAGAAAAGTCGGGAATAAAGGGAAGAATTAGGTAAGGTTGTCATCAAGATCAGGATACCTTAACTGGACCCTCAGGGCCTAAATGCTTGATTATTTGTGTTAACAGGCTCTTGGTCTCTTGATTCCTTTCTGACCTGCCTGACTACGTGGTTATAGATAGGAGTTGAAGATTAAAAGAAAGAGAGAAATACCTCTCATTTCTTAAATCCTCTTCTTCTCTCATAGGTCCCCTCAAGACTGGTAGGTGGTCAAAGGAATTAAGCGTGCGTATTATTTCAACCCACCTGACACTTTTGTCGAACAGGTCTGGTATACGCGAGCAAAAAGCAACGGCAGTTTCAACAGAAAGAGGGGTTGTTGGTTGGCCATGCGCGCGGACGCAGTCGAGGTAACACAAATAACAAATCAGAATCGACTTGATCCCGACAGTAGAAGTGTCAGAGATGGACCGTGGAGGGGATTGTGGAAGTGTTATCCACCGAGTTGTATGCATATTTTATGGTTATTATGGAATTGGGGGAAGGCTGGAGAAGATGAGATAGGAGATAATATTTTTGGGTGAGGCTACAAGACATTGTGTATAGTGTGTTTAGCCATATTCATTATTGTTACAAGAGTTGAGTTATTTATTATTATTATTATTTGACGATGGCCTCAACTGGTGATGAGGTGGTTCAATACAAGCAAAGAAGCACTGCACACGCGACCAGTTTCTGTATGTGGGCGAGCAAGACCTCGGCACAACAATGCAGATTGGGGTGTAAAGGCTAGTGCATCTCGTGGTCCATTGCCTACATGTTCTACCTATGTATTGAGATGAGCTGAGCTGCGGGAGTGACTTGATGAAATACGTAAAAGGTTACAGGGCTGCCAGGTAGAAGCGGGGTCTGATTAGCAATGGGTGAGGTTCTCTGTTTTGCCGGCTTTTCCAGACCACGAGCAGATGAAGGGATATAGCCTGTTGGGATTGTCGCATGTTTGCATACCTTCGGTGTTGAAACAAGAAATGGCGAAATTAAGCTTTTGTTAAGCTTTTACCTTAAAAAGAAAATGAGATTAAGCAACGCGAGTAAGAACCTGATTTAGGTTGCGAATTGAGTTGCGCAGGGTCTTTTTGATCCACGAGAGAGTGTGTGTGGAAGGTTAGGTGGTTGGCGAGTAGGCGAGAAAGAGAACAGTCGATCCCACCGCACGACCTCACACGACCTCTTTCCGCATTAGGCGGATGTCGTTGTGTCAGGATCCATAGAAAGTACCTTTGTACACGCTCTCCATTTTTCATGCAGCGAATTTTTTCTTACTTGGCCCCTTTTAGGCTTAGGGTACCAATAGCGAGCCACCCAGCTGCGGCTCCCGAAAGCGCCGAGGCGGGAAATGGAAATAGTAGAAACGTAATGGCTTGGCAATCTCTTGGCAGGCATCAAATAGAAAACAAGGGTAAAAGAACAACAATGAAAAGGAAAAGAGAAGCCGAATATCCGCGACGTGCAGTGATATAAGCCAGACTATATTCCGGTGTCTGAAATAGGACACCGAAAGGTATAATGAAGGAGGGAGGCAAATAAAAAGGTTTCCATTGGAATCAAAAAGCACGGGTGAGGTAAGAAAACGGGCCGTAAAATTGGGTGGTGCGGAACGTGAGCGTCCAAAGCGCATCGAAACAACAGAAGCTCAATGGCCAAAATTCGACTCTAGAGGATCCGTTTTAGAGGGTCAAGTCCCTGATTGTATTATTCAATGCCCATGATGCGAGTTTTGCAGCAAAGATCGGCCTCGTTCCCTGCCAACGGCGTCGGCCGAAACAAGTCAGGCGGGTCTGCTAGATGCCGTTTTACCCGGATTCAAGGCCTCACTTTTTGCAACATTTGTCGCGTGCGTTACTTCCCTCTTGAAGATAACGACCGAACCCCAGGTTTTTCCACCTCCGAATTGGATCCATTGATCCTGGTCTTCAGCCTGTTATGGCTCGGTGTCGAAAACGTGCCTCTTTTTGAAGCCTCGATTTGTATGAGCCTCATCAAGACGACGACGTCATTGGTCTTCATTTTTGAATTCCGTCATTGTACAGCTTAGATCTGACTTGATTGCGATTGACAACGTCCAATCTCTTGCTGGCCCTTGGCCTTGTGCGCGCCATTATGTATTGTTAGTAGGTAGTTACCGCACTGCACTGGTGTCGTCGTGCCTTATCTTTCCGTCGTGGCTCTCTGGATCTGGCCTGGATCTCTCGGCTTTCTGATGGACATGAACGATAACTTACCAAGACATGGGGGACCCATCTCCCATCCCAACCAACCTATCCCCATCATGACCCAAGCGGCGCATCAAATCATGCATTGCCCACCCGCGCACCGCCGCACCCAATGCCGTGACACCCACCCCTGGCGTTTCTTTCATAGTTCTAGAGCTAAACGGACAGCTAAGCCCGCTTTTTCTCTCTTTTTCGACAGCCAGCTCCATCTCCATCTTAACCACCCACGCATTGCCGTTCCATAGAGCTTTTGTCCCTGAGGCAAAGACGCGGCGGCGACAGTTGCTTTCGGTCAAGGAACGGGCTATGGGAGCTATCCTACATGGCCACACACCCTCCAGATTTGACCCCAGAGATCGACTTCCATCCACACATTCTCCCACGAGGTTAATTTAAGCCTTCTTACTGGCTGTAGTTTCTTCAAGATGCCCGTCACACTCGTCTTAGATATCTGGGCTCCAGTCGTTGACTATCTCAGTCGCGATGTAGTTCAAATACTGCCCTTCCTCGCGCCTCGAAGCCGTTGGATTTTCTGTTTCTCTCCAGAGCCAAGACGAGACACTTGCGAGTCTTGAATTTCCTCAATTCTTCCCTGACCCATCTGATTCGGGGCCACGGCACCTCTTCTTTGCCTCCATATAATTTTTTTTTTTGGTGGCTGGTATTTCCGCTTGGGATATCCATCAAGTTATCCCTATCTCCCTGCCTACCCACTCCAAAGAACAAAGTCTCTTGCAGGCTTCACTTGTATTTTGATTGAGCATCATCATCAATATCATCAAAATAACGATTCTTTTACTCAAGGCTCATTGCGCCTGCCTTCACAATGGGTCTTAGACACCACCACGATTCTACAATCCCGGGCGAGATCCCTGTCCCACACGGCCCTGCAGACAGTGACTCTCATGTCACTGATGAGCCTATCGCATATGCCACTGCCGATGAGCGCCGCATCTTCGGTCATGTAACCCGCCCTGACGACTCCTACACCGAGGACGGTGTCTACTGGGCTGATCTCCCTCTGTCCCAGCGTTATAAGTTCGTCTCAAAAGTCGACAACGATGCTGCCAGAGAGGAAGCCAAGACTGCTTGGAGTATGTTCAAGGAGGACCCTCTATCACCTCTCTCCTGGTACTTTCGCCATGCCGTCATCCCTGGTGCTGGTCTTGGTCTTGAGGGTTACGTCCTCTTCTCCATTGGTAACCTCGAGCCTCTCTTCGAGGCCGTTTGGCCCAACTGCTGGAAGAAGAACACTACTTGCGCTCACAACTGGGTTGCCTCTGTGACTTACCTCGAGATTATCGGTATCATGGTTGGCCAAGCTGTAGTTGGTGTAAGTCTTTCTCCTCTTCTGCAATTTTGATTGCTGTATATGATGAATTGATACTGACAGCGTACAGGTTATGGGTGATTGGGTTGGTCGACGATGGGGTCTTATTCAGGATGCCGCCATCATGTTTATTGGTCTTCTCATGCTTACCGCTTCCTGGGGTCTCACTCTCCAGGGCTGGGTCATCTGCTATGCCTGGTCTCTCTTCTTCTATGGTTTCGGTGTCGGTGGAGAGTACCCCATCACCGCTACATCGTCTCTTGAGGGTGTTTCCTCTGGTGGAAGAGTCTCTACTCGTGAGGATCGTCTGCACCGTGGTCGCCGTGTTACCACAGCTTTCCTCATGCAAGGTTGGGGCCAGTTCGTTAACCAGGTTCTTCTCATTGTCCTTCTCGCCATCTTTAACAATGGCAAGACTGAGCCCCCCTACAGCGCCTCGGCTGCCCAGTACACCTTCCGACTGTCCTTTGCTTTCCCTGCTATTGGCACGCTTTGGCTCCTCTACTACCGTACCTACCGCATGCGCAGCGCTGGTAAGCAGCTTGCTGAGGCCAAGAAGCGCTCCAACGTCACTGGCTACGATGTCAACGCTCTCCGACACTGCTTCACCAACTTTGGAGGTCGTCTCTTTGCTACTGCTGGTACTTGGTTCTGCAATGATGTCTTCTTTTACGGCAACAAGCTTTTCCAAGGTAAATTCATCAAGGTCATCTCTCCTGGCAGCAAGTCTATCTTCAACACCTGGACCTGGAACCTTGTCAATATCTCTGTCTCCCTGGCTGGCTACTACCTCGCTTCTCTTCTCATCGACAACAAGATGTACGGCCGCAAGATGATGCAGCAGGTCGGCTTTTTCATGTGCTTCCTCATGTTTGTCATCCCCGCCTTCAAGTACGAATACTACACCAGCCCTGCCGGAATCCATTCTTTCCAGGCCATGTACTTCATCTCATCATTCTTCAACCAGTTCGGCCCCAACTCGGTCACCTTCCTTGTCGCTGGCGAGGTTTTCCCTACTCCCATTCGTGCTACTGCCCACGGTTTCTCTGCCTGTATCGGCAAGTCCGGTGCTCTTCTCGCCTCTGTGCTCTACAACTACATCGATGACCAAACCAAGTTCTATGTTGTCCCCTGGTTTGGTCTCGCTGGCATGCTCCTCACCTGGATTTTCCTCCCTGACACCACCGGTCTTGACCTCAAGGAGCAGGAGCGCCGCTGGTACTACATCCGGGATGGCAAGGAGAGCGAGTATCACGGTGTTGCTGTCAACCCCACTCATCTGTCTCTCTGGGAGCGCTTCCGAGGTGTCGGCAAGAGCTACAACCCTGAGGCTGACTGGCGCGCCAAGGTCCAGGACATGCGCGCTGAGTGGGAGCTTGTCCAGGCCAACCGCGGCCCCAAGGAGACCGAGGGTGCTATGCCCGAGAACAGCGAGTTCTCTCCTGAGATTCACGAGTTTTTCAAGCGTTCTAGCCCCAAGCACATTGGTCGTCGTGACGAGTCGCTTATGGTGGATGACTCGGTTAATGAGAAGACGGCTGTGCCGTCTGATGATTCCAACTCGAAGTAATCGTGTCTCATGATCGGCGGCATTCGCAACGAATCACTAGACTTCATACATATATAAGGGCGAGCAGTTAGTGGCATCGGTTTGGCGTTTACTGTTTTTAAAGCATGGGGTTCCAAAAAGCTTCTTAAGCTGGGGGCGGTATGGTATCACTTGATACATCGAGGATGGGTCAGTTACGCTATGCGTTGCATAAGATGAATGAACCGTAATATCAATTTCACTTTTTCAATACATAACATATGCATGTGACCAAGTTCGCACTTTCTTTAGTTGAATTGATGTGATGATATTCGCTCAGTCTCTCAACTGAATGTAGTGGTAAGCTATATGCCTAATCGAAGGATATGATCATATATATATATATATATATAAAGAAAAAGAAAAGCGCGACAAGTGCCGCCATAACTCTGATGGTATCTAGAATTGAAATCTGCTCCTGCTGTGCGCCAGGCACAGAGTGTTTAATAGAACAAAAGGGAACAAGGGAGGGTAAAAAGGGGGAAGAAGTAGTAGAAGGAAAAAAGAGCGCTCCGCTGCCCCTATTCTTTATAATGATCCCAGCCGTCTCGTTCATTCAATTACTTTCATCGGACATCCATATTTCTGTCAAGTCATACAGCCTGCTCTCTCGGTTTCATGTTATTGTGGAGACCCTTGTGTTCGGTTTTGTTGGCTTGATGCCGAATTCGCAGTTGGTACGATGACGCCCAGAACACAGTCGTCAAGATGCTCGTAGAAGTCTTGCGCAGTTCCGAACCCGTTTTTGCAGATGGAACACCTCGCCTTTGTGCCTACAGGGTCGTCGCCTCCAGGTAATCGATGACCACTGCTATGGCCTGTCTGATCAACTTGATGAGCGGCAGTTAGATGTCTTTTGAAAACATCAGCACGGGTAAAGACCTTCTCGAAAGGACTGCCAACTCCTGGACAGAATGGGCACACCATAGTTCCACGATAATGAGTGAGGGCGTGGCGGTTCTTGTCATAC
>JAALXK010000155.1:0-109039 GCA_012977745.1 Fusarium anguioides | reverse complement strand
TGAGGAATTAGTCACGTAATATTATAATCATGGATGGTCCATGCAGATTGATAATGCTCACTCAAAGTCCTATTGTGGAGTTGAGTGATTCATCACCTGAGGGATTTGCGTGATGACTGAAGAAGGCATATGAGAGCTTATAAATAGAATAAATAAGTATTATACCATTATTAATATTTACCTTAGTTCTAAAGTATATAGAGTTTCTCTTTTTTATAGTTTTATGAGAAAGAATAATTATATTAATCTTTACAATATTATCTCTATTAATACATCAGGCTTTAAGTATAATATATCAAGTAAATACTTGAAGAGTTTTCATTTAAAAATAATATTTTATAAAAGTATAGATAATCTATAAAAAGCTTAAAAATGGAGGAGAGTTTGAAGGTAGAACTCCGCTGACATGGGCCATTCAGAGGAATCGATCTATCATGCTAAGGTGTCTTCTTTCACAAGGAGCAAATCCGAATGACGCAGACCCAAGAAGTGAAACTCCGTTGACAAACGCAGTTCAGCAGAGTCAAACTGAAATGGTGAACGTTCTTCTTGCCACAGGAGCTTGTTCAAGCTATGAAAACTCCATGGCGACACAGCACTTTGAATTGCCTTGAGAAACGAAAATCGGGCCATTCTAGACCCTCTTGTTATAGAAGGGGCAGAGGTGGTTTCTGGAGCTGAGATGTGCGAGTCTTCTATCTTCTCGGTATTGCGGCTTCGCTTCGTAGCGATGGCAAAGTCACTTACCGAGAAAAGTACGAATATACGCGACGATCACCATGCATCCATTCTAGCTATTACAAAAGCTATGAGTCTTGGAACTTTAGAAACTGTCAAGCTTCTTCTAGAGAGAGGAGTAAGTTTTGACAACGAGAATGTCATGTTCTGCAAACCGGTTCTAGAAGCAGCACGTCTTGGTGATAAGGAACTCATGAAGCTTGTAATCGACAATGGAGGAGATCCTAACGAAGAGAATGGCTCGAGAGCATTGACTCTGATGGATGCAATCAGTTACGATCATACGGAAGTTACAAGACTTCTTCTCGAAGATGGAGCAAACGTTGACTTCCAGTCACCATGTGGTTGCTGCTGGACGCCTGTTCTAGAAGCGTCTAGGGTGGGTTGTGTCACCAGTATGAAACTCTTAGTTGAATATGGGGCAAGTTATCAATCATAGAACGATTCTTGGAACAGCAATTATAGTTGCGACAGAGTAAGGTCATGATGAGATGGTGGCTTTGCTTCTGGACAACGGAGCAGGTATTAGTGATCGGAGGAATGATGGATCAACGCCAATCCTGGTCGCTTCGGATTCTGGTCATTGCTCGGTCTTGAAGCTTCTCCTTCACAAAGGGGCCGATGTCCATAACCGCAGAGATGATGGCTTAACGCCGATCCTAGTTGCTTCACAAGAGGGATTAGGATTCGTAGTGGATATCCTTTTTTCAGGGGGTGCTAGTCATTTCGACCACACAAGCGAGGGGCTGATGCCGCTTCTACTTGCGTTACGACTTGGGCACTATCTTGTGGCACTCATCATCACTCAAAATGGAGCTGACATCAACTCTAGCTCTTCAACAATTTCGCCGCCCGTCTGTAAATTCCTCAGGGAACGTGAAGAAAGCCTTACGCGGGAGTTAATTGAGTTGGGCGTAGACGTCAATCTGCCTGACATAGTGGGGAAAATGCCGTTTGATATAGGTATAGAATATGGGTTGCCAGAGATATCATTAATCATCGAAAGCAAAGGTGGAAAACAAAGTGTAAGAACAAATAAGCGTAGGAGGGGGTTATGGGTATAGTTTAGAACAAGAAGAGATACTTTGGTTACTAGACAGATACTGTAAAAGTAGGGAAGAGTCAGGTTTTTTAGAACAATGCTGATTCGCAATGCTTCGGCTGTTTAACGAACCTGGTTGTCCAGGCATATTTGTTTAGGTGATGACAACTAGAGTGGGATCATAGTAGCAGAGATGGCGGCGCATTTTCTTTCGCTGTGACCTCTGTTGTAATTGCGCTGTCGAACACAGTGCAACATGCTGATAGGCCTTTCTTCAAGCGGGAATGCTGATGACGAGATTCGCCACCATTATATACAAGACCAACCAGAGGCGTTGAACATCATCGACATGTGAAATCCCCACTGCATCTCTCCATGCTGCCCAACCGAACCCAACTTTACCCATACCATGCCCAGAGTCCGGGGCAAAACTTTGCACCTATTTCAACCTTACGACGATGGACTTCTTCGCCTTTCCGGCCGAGGTTCGGCTGAAGATTTATTCACAGCTCCTTGTTCACCCTGAAGTCGTTCACCTTGAGAAGCGGGAATATCCTTCGCCGGCACGGCTGTGGCTAGGAGAAAGCATCAGCCTGTGTCCTGCCCTTCTTCGCATCAGCAAGCAAGTTTATGAAGAAGCTGTCCCCCTTCTTTACTCTAACAATTGTTTTCAATTCCCAGAAGAGGGCAAAGCGACGACAGGATACGCCACAGGCACTACCCTTGCCTTCTTTCTTGAGCAGATCGGGCTGCTAGCAAGACTCGTTCGCCACGTCTCTATTATAATTCCTCAGCAATCCCTTTTTTCGGATACTCAGTCTCATGAAGACCATGTCAAGGACCTGGACCTCATACGAGATGCCTGTCCAGGCATAATCACGCTTAAATTATCCCTTCCATTCATTAGTGGCTTCCCCGTCTCCGCGACCTTGCTGGATTCTATCGAAATGCGCCTTAAGGCTCTTTCGCTGCTGCAAGACGTGATAGTCAATGTGAGATGGTACGGCGAGGAATCAGTAGAGGCGAGCGATGACGAAGCAGGCGATCTCAGCGATTTCAGCGATGTCGACGATATCGGCGACTGGAACAATCCGGAGGGTTGTCTAGTGGCAAAGCTGCGCGAACGCAGATGGGCGGTCCAAGTCACCAAAATCCCTCCGGTGAAGAAGGTCTGGACCGACCCTAATGACATGATCGAGTTCGACAACGAAGACGACTACAATGATTATATGGATAACGTATGGAGCCCGCGCGAACGGGAGAGGGAGCAGGAGGAGGAAGCCGAATTTTACTATCAGAGGCAATTAGCAGGATATGATATGGGTTATGCAGACGATGGGGGACCTCCATGGTATGCAACAAGTCCACTCCTCCCGATGTAAGAAGCTGACGATATACAGACGAAGTTTGGACGTCGAAAGCGGAAGAAGGGAGGCGACAGAACTTTTTGAGAGTAATGAATGTATGGGCTAGCCTAGCGTTGCACTTGCTTGTAAGAGCAGCTGTTGAAAAGTTGAATTCCTGGCTTTAATTTAATTGATCTATAAGCTCTATAATTTGAACACTTTTACTGCCAAGATGGGGAGTTGAGCTAAGCTGAGAAAGCAAGCCATTATACAGCTTATCATCAGTCCACAAGAAATGCCCTCTAATCTGGCATAGCCATTCAGGGAATTGATTTAGTTAGGTGTAGACATAAATTTGACTGACATACGCGATAGATTAATGTTAGGTCTAGTTCTAGGACATGGCATGCTGAAGATATTATTACTGATCGAAAGTAGAAGTGAAAGGGAAATGAGGTTGATGACCCAAACAGCATACAACGAAGAAGCGCACGCAATAGAGATAGGCTGACTTAAGCAAGATACGAACATAGACATGTAATTTTATTGTATAGGATAGAGAAGGTCTAAGTATTACAGAGCAAAATAAAAATCTACTAGGCTCTACCATTGTCGTGCTGGTTCTAGATAAGTCGCTTTATGCAGGGCCTCCAGCGCTCAGATTTAACCAACAATGCACAAGAACCTTTTCGCTCAGTTACTAACCAATAACAATGGAGGATGGTACGACTGCAAACTCACTGGCATTGTACACACTTAATCCCAACACCAGCTGGGTTCTCTGCACTTATGCCACACGCGGGTGTGATGACCCCCACACTACCAACCCCTCTGGGGCCCAGGGCTGTAGAAATGTTAACTTTGTCAAGAGACTTCGCGTTGTGCAAAGGACCACGCGATGCTAGTTGGTTTACATGATTAGGCATTACCCACTGGCAAGGTTATCGGGAGGATGAACGGGTCGTGCTTGCGGAGAATTTTCCTTTGGGCTATTGGGTCTAGTTTAGTGAATAACACCAAGTTTTGCTGCAGTATAACTAGCTTCGACTTCGAGAATGATAAGTCCCTTGAGCTGCCTCGTAAACCAAAGAATGACGTTAACTTAGGCAAGCATTTTGTCCCTTCTCAGCAATATCCAATTAGCATCTTTGCTTACAAAGTCAACCAGTTACCTTAACGCGCGCTGAATCTGACTCATCACTGACCAAAATCAATCTGGCACGAGTTACCCAAAGTCCCATTGATGATAGACTGTACCGTAACACGACGCTGCATCTATTCCATGCATGATCCTTCTTATGCTCCTTGCATAGTTTGGAAATACTCAATATAGTAAGCTTTGATAATGATGGGATGCATGTCGGACGATAGATAGACTTGCTTATGCCTTGTAAGGCTATACCGCCATGGGGAACTCTGATTCGTCATAGGTATTCCCCCAGCCGGCCCTTGCCGAGATGATCTGGCTGACTTCGAACACTATACTGAAAAACGGCAAAGCTAATTTGGCAAGATTGTACTGTGCCCACATTAGCGCGACACCATTCCAAGCTCTCACTGATAAGTCAGCAGTAATTATAATGCTTGATGACGCCTCTAACTCACAACGGAGGATTAATTATACGCGTAAGACTTTAGGTAAGACTTTAGGGCGGGCGTAAGAACAGGATCTCAGTCTTACGTGTACCGGCTTTCCGAAAAGCTATATTACTGCCATGATTTACCTGTCGCAGCAATTAATTTTCACCTCTCCAACCACAACCATAATCCAGCTTGATCAATCATGTCTTCTAACCAACACAATCGCGTCCTCTTGATCTCTCAGCCTCGTTCGGCTTGTCATCTGTTGGAGCGATTGCTCTCCACTCAGAAGAATGTTTCATACGCATCCCATCCCTTTGTCGAGGGTCGCGCTATCCTCATGCAGCTCATGGAGAAGGGACCGATTGAGTCGGCTGATCAGAAAGATCTAGATAACATCAAAGCTGTATTGGAGAGGGACTTACATGCCAACTGGGAGCCAGCTTTCGCTAAAGCTCAAGAGGAGGGCAAGACAGCTTTCATGCACTTTCACCCAAACTTTTCTCTGCAGCCCGCACTAGGATCTGCTCACGTATTCAACAAACCTCTGGGCGACTACAAGCCTTTAACTGTTGGGACAGAGTCACCCGCTTCACACAAAAACCCAACAGTTATCCCGGACAGCGAACTGTTGGCCCCTGGCACCATACCTCTACTAACTATTCGCCATCCTGCACTCATGGTCCCATCATGCTACCGAGCTATGACCAAATTCGCAACTGAGCTGGACCGCGCTGGGAAAGAAAGTATCATCTACGCATGCACACTGCGATGGCAGAAACTGTTCTATGAGTTCTACACCGAGCATGGTGCAGTTCATGGAATCGAACCGCTCATCGTCGATGCAGACGATTGGCAGGGTCAAGATCGCGAAACCTTTATGAACAGTCTTTGCACTGCTATCGGATTTGACGGAAAAGATGTTAAATACTCTTGGCCCAAGACCAGCGAAGAGGAGATGGCTCAAATTCCATGGATCGTTGGTAAAATTCAAGAAACTATACTCGGAAGTGATGGAGTCATTGAAGGCTTGGATTCTAAGTCGGTCGACATGGAACAGCAAGCTAAGAAGTGGAAGGAGGAGTTCGGAGAGGATGGTGCTGCTTTGATTGAAGATCTTGTGAAGAAAGCTATGGATGATTATACTTATCTTAAGGAAAGGAAGTTTCAACGAGCATGAGGGGAGGCAAGAGATAGATCTACATTCTAGTCTATCGATTCGGTGTTGGAATCATATGCTTTAACACAATCTGAAGGCTCATCCAGTTTCCGAACACTCCGTAGCTGCCACATAGCCTCTTATGTGTAAGCAGGCGGAACTTTACCTTTACCACAAAATGGCAGTCCAGCTATGTTGGATAACTCAGTACACCACCGCATCAATTACCCATCTTCAAGAGGCACCGTATGGAAGTCATAATCTTCTCTATTTTTGAACTCGTCCCATTACTTTCCCATTCCTCATGTTCTGCTGGTGATGGAAGTGGTGCGGCATTTCTTCCAGCAAACGCTCTGGCCAGAGCAATTGCTTGGTACTCATAACTCCGAAACGCAAGGGTTTGGCCAAAGCCAATGGTTCCGAGTGTAGGATAGGCTCGGAAGAAAGTATGCAAGAAGCTGCCGCTGATCTTCGGTTCTTGATAGTTGTATAAGCCTTGTCCATTTGCTTTGGCGTTCCAAAATGGAAATGATGGTTTGTACCCTGTGCAGTATATGATCTTGTCGATATAGTCGAGAGTGGAGCCGCCTTCAAAGATAATTGCCCTAGTGTTGGGTATATACTTTTTGATGACGGACTTCCATTCGATACCATCGTAAGTTTCTGATCCCTCCCAGTGGGACTTATGTCGTCTGGAGACATATAGGAAGTTTTTCTTTTCTGAGTAGGTCTTCTGCTATATCCCGTCCGGATAAAGCATTTCCAACGATAAGTACTTGTTGGTCTTGGAATGGCAGAGGATTACGATAGTCCTTGGAATGAATAACACGAACAGGATATCGTCCTATGTACTCTTTCAATCCTGTGACTTCTGGAACCTATCCGTCTGTTAGGAACGTGAAGTTAAGTAGCGGATAGCTACATACGTATGGACTGAGAACTGTCCGTTAGTAATAACAACAATAACGGTATCAAAGATTTCTTGCCACCACTCATCAACATCACCTGCAGCTTCGTTCTTTCATAATGTCAATTTCCTCCTATTCTGCCCATCTTGTGATACAACCTTGCTGGTATCTTCTACTGTTGTGTTGAGAACTAGAAGATCCCCCATTTGAAGACACTTGTAGTAGTCCTGTAAGTACTGGCGAGATGTATCGTGAGACACAAAAGGGCCTCGAGAAAATCTTTTATCTAAGAAGGACATAGCGATCTCTGGGTCAGTGGTCCTGCCGCTATCAGTTGTTGCCTCTTCGTAGTGTCTATCAGAGTGAGGAGTTCATACCAAGGATTCATAGATCGGAGTCGACTCAAATCGCTCTTGGCGATTACATGGAAGATATCGAGGAAGCTTGTTAGGGATATTGAGTGACGGATCTATGTCTGGAGGGAAAGCTCCAGGCTTGATATGAATACTGTTGACTAGATCTGCATCATACAACCTGGTGTCAAACATGGGTTATCAGCAAATTTACCAACTATTGCATCATGAAGGATATTCGGTCTGCCTACCATGTTCCACCTGGAGCTTCTCGTCTCTCAAATACCTTAATATTACCGAAGTATTCTTCTGCCTTAAATACAGCTGCGGCAGCAGTTCCTAAATAAGTCAGTTTGGATCCTTGTTCCGGCTTTAGGAGGTTTTCAAGCATGCACCTGATGCGCCTGCCCCAATAATAGCAGCCGATTTGGCTGATCCATATCTGGGACCAAGGGAATGTTGAACTAACACATATCAAGGAATCAAGTATCAATAGATACACAGAGAGGATGAAGTTTCTTCGGCCGAGTGGAGTGAGATGAGTCATGCAAGATGGGTCAAGACCGAAATCAGACCACTTTAAACCAAGATCCTATAGTCCACTTTATCGAGAAGAGTTGTCTTCAAAATCTATTCACCTCATACTGATGCAATCTTATCTTTCTAAATCCCAACATTCAAATAACGCCAGTATTCATGCCTAATAGCCTTCAATACCAATCAATCCCATCATTGGAACCTTTCTCCGTGCCCGAAACTGTTCTACAGACAGCCGCCATTACTTGAAACGAACCTGGAGTCTCAATCCAAGAAGCGAGGCAGTATCCAATGATCAAACAAGCCTCCTCTTTAGTCCCATGTGAATACATACCGGGTCTGTCGCCAGCTGCACATATTGGATCGTTGAACATTAGCTTCCAGAAGTTGCGGTTGTACTTTTGAACGGATTTGTAGAGAAGAATGAGCTGGTTCTTGATCTTCTTGATGAGTTTTGAAAGATCATCTGTACTGCGCATGAGAATGTCAGGGCGTAATGCCACTGCGCTACCAACAAGTTGATCGCGGATGAGTCCGATGATTTCTGGTGGTATGGTACCACGAAGAGCTCTGGTTGCGTTTTGAGCAGCTTGAAGGTCGAGTAGGATTCTCACTTTGATGAGTGTGACAGCTGCGACATGACTCAAACTGAGATACTGCCCACTCGACCAAGCCTCCATTGGCTCCTCCAAGACATCCGCATCCCTGACATCAAGGTATGGAAGATCCATGTCACCCCAGTCATACTTGGACTCAGATCCAGTGGTAGCGTACCATTTGACGAAATCATAGGCTTCCTGATCCTTGTTCAAACGGATAGACAAATGCGGAACCAGATCCCGAATACCCATGTTATCGCCACGGCAAAGCTGCAGCATATCGCTAAGATTATCCAAAGCATCTTGAACCGCATCAGCTCGACACCCTGCTGTCCCATACGTTTGAAGTATGATATCAACCATATGATACCGCGCACGCATATACGCACGCGTCTCGTGAATACCCCAAAAATGCCCAACGCCATTCTCAAAGATATTCGGAGGCGTAAAGATATCACCCGGATGATCACGAAGTTCCTGATCCTCCTTCTCAACCGTCTTCCTCGCCTTCTTGATCAAACTGCACGCATTCTTATGGCATGATCGATCAGCAGCTTGATGAGATGGACCGCAGTAGTAAACGACTTTGCAACTAGAGCAGCGCTTCAGATCTCCTGTGTCTTTACCACAGGTTTGACAGCCTCGTGGAGCGAGAGTGCGTGGTTTGGGTATTGGCATGACGCGTTGTGGTGTGGTTTTGCTTTTTTCTAAGGCGGGGAGAGAGAAAAGTGAGGGTTCGTTGTTGAAACCGGGGAAAAGAGCCGAAGAGGTGGGAGGAGAAGACTAGAGTATAAGAAATGGGAGTATTTATGACGAATATAGCGTGATGTTGGTGGTTTTGGATGAGAAACAGGTATCGGGGTCTTGAAGGTCACGGTATCATTGATCCGACGCTTTGAAGCAAGGGAGGGGCATCACCAGATCCTCACGTGATTGAGGCGAATTGATAGTGCAAAGTTAGCAAGATGAAGTTAAAACAACTTCGGCATACGAGTTGGGACCAAAAGGTAGAGATAACTCATTCTTAGAGATATATAGCATATTCAAGTTGCTTTTGATTCACTAATACAATGTTCATTCTTGCCTCATGATATGTTCTGACGGGTCTTAGCCCCGGCTTCTATCGATGCCCTATCATGCATCCACGGGCTTACCCGATCAGGTACTTTTGTTTATAGCCGCATCATTTCCGACGGAATATGTCAGCCAGTTAACTACAAATTACAACATTTTCATTGTCACAAGTAACCCAAGATTGGCCTTCCAACTTGTTGATTTGTTTGCTATATATACGTTCCCAGCGGGAAAGGCAAAGCTATTTAACTGAATGAGTGGACATCCCTAGCAACGGGAAACAAATGTCTTGGGTAAATAGCCGGCTTGGCAAGGTTACAAGAACTCTTGTCAAAACGCTATAACTTGAATTGAATACAGGCGAAGCGTAACCAATCTCTCCTCAGACTGGCACTAAACCAACATTGCTGATTCCAGCTTAGCAGCGGCCATTGTTGGGGTCGGCACTATATAATCGTGTTAGCCATCAAATCAATAATAAGGTAATAGAACTTACGTAAACATCCATCCAGAAACAACCGAACTTCCTCCCCGAGAGCAGCCATTGATCTCATTCTGAAGACGCAAAACGCAATCATCCTCATTGAGGTTAAAAGCAGCGTTCTGGTTTCGGTTCTGAACCTCAAAGTTGAGCCTCTGAGTAGGCGAGTGCTGAACGCAGGCCGTCTTCTTCTCTCCAGGGTTATATCTGCCCTGGAAAGCTCCACGGTTGCCACTGTAGCCCTTGCAGGCGTTGACTACGTGTTGACGAGCAGCTCCCTTATCCTGCCATTCATCACCGCCGGAGAAGCAGCCAGCGGAGGAGAGGCCGATGAGGGCGAAGATGAAAGTGAGCGAGGCGGTGGTCTTCATTTTGATAGAGGAATGCAAAGAGTTGTGCAAGATGGGCTTTGTAGTGTAGGAAGTGTGTTGGCTTGTAGTGTGTGTGATGAGTAGTCTGAGAATCAACTTTAGAGTTGGGAAATAGTGACTTATATAGGTATTTTCTATATATATTGCCGTCTTGATAACTCGGTATCTTAGTTTTCAGAAATGAATTGTTCTTCAATGCCAAGACTCTGTTCTCGGCAGTTTATCCTTCAGGATTCGGAATCTCGCATTGTGACCAGTAAGCATGCACCGACGATCCTAACACGGACTGCCGTCTGACTATTCTAAGAAGATCGTCCCCCTGTCACATATTTTTATGCTTGTTCTCAATTTAAGAACCTGAGTCGGTAGCCCGAGCGCATCAGCTCGAGCGCACCAATCAAGTGTCTTCGACACGGCATCGGTGAGAGGCTGAATGGGGCTGCTTCACGGGCCGCCCCCAGAAGGATCTTGATGTAAGCATTGGCGTTTTACAAGCCGTGTCACCAGCCAACAACATTTCAGTAAGCACGCGACCGCTTGTCTATCACAATATACCACAAAGCCTTCATCATGCAATGTTGCGGAATTTTCAACTATCAGGATTCGAATGCTGACCCTCGTCTATCCAACTCCGCAAGCCGTCGGTGTTAACAATCTCACTCCGATCAAGGTATGAAAGAACTTTTGTAAACTCTTGTATATACTCAGAAACCCGACGGGATAGTTGTTTATCCATCACGAATGTACAGTTTAGGAGTGAGCTGGCTATGCTGCGGACTTTGTAGATCTGGTCTAGACTTAGCGAAACTATATTGGTTGATTTACGCGATGGGACTTACGAGATACAGACCATTAGGCTCCAGGTAAGCATGCGGAATACTGTGGAGAATATGTAACAATTGTCTTGCTACGTCCTCACGTTCTCTCCAGTTTTGCTTAAGCTGAGCTGTGATATCTGTGTCAGCTTCTGAGGATGGTCCTCTTTCTTTCATCTCTTGTAACACGACGTCCATTTTGTCGAGAAGGAAGTTCTGTAACCATAAATGGCTGACATGCAGATTCGCTCTAGTACTTTCGTTCTGTGCATGTGCGACGTGGGACTCGGTAAAAACACCTTGGCGATTGTCCCCACTGTCAAAGGGCTGATAATTATCGCCTGGCCCCCACTGGCGCATGTGCGCTGGCAGACCATCGAGGATGTATCGGAGTTGATCTAGTAAGTCTCGCAACTTGGATAGACGTTCGCCTGGTGACCTTCCGAAACCACAGTTACAGCCGTCGTTGAACATGGACTCTCTCATACCCAAGAGAAAGGCGCGAGAGGCCATAATAAAGACTGTTGTTGAGTGGAACGGTGCATCTTCGGCAGGTTCGGTGTTGCCTGGCAACCCGACGGATGGTGTTGAGGGAAGCTGGCCAACGATGCCGGTGTCGGTTATGTTCTCATCGATGATATTAAGAGGCTCCAAGGAAGCAAAGTCCACGTCGCGAAGTGTATAATTATCGAGATACGTCAGATGATTCCGTCGCCCTAGTTGGATCTTGGAGTGCCTGACAGCGTTAGCTATTACATCAATAGTGACCGCCAAATGTATACTCACGCAAAAGTGTATAATGTCAGCCAAAAGGACTTCTTCCGCAGTTGGGTTTCAATTGGAGTTAACCCCTCATACTCTGAGATAAGATGTAACCCCAGTAATCGTGCAAGTTGCATACATTCGGCCTCGAACATTCGAGATTGGTTAAGTTGACCAGTTTGGAAAACACCTATCGAAAGACAATATGCCACTGCCCATTTTCGATGGCTGATGTGATCCCAATAATCTGCTGGGCGAAGCCGTATACACATCTGAGAGCAGTGACTAATCATGGCTGTACGCGTACCAAAACGAGCGGCGAGAGCATGATAGCTGTCGAATTTTGACGGTAGAAGTCCGACAGTCAGAGCTGCTATTGAAACAAAGAGAAGAAGAGTGTCAAGATCGGCTACATCTTTATTTGTTGCTAGATCGGCGCGTAATGTTGGGAGATGAACGACTGGGACAAGCGGATAGACGTGGTCGATAAAGTCCGATATAATAGTCATAAACAAACTTCGGGGACATAATTCGTCGGTCTGGAACTGATGTTCAAAGAATTCGATACTCCCTGATTGATCTAGATGCGGATGGAGAGAAGTACGGCTTGGTGAAGATACATTTGGAGATGATCCAAAGTCCAATGTCAGATGGCCATTGTTCAAAGGCGTTGGAACATCAGTATGTTCGACTTGCGTTTCTTCTTCATAATGCGTTGGACTCTCGACGTGCAATTCTGGTGAAATGGCGGTTATCGGTTGTGTTCTATCGCTCGTATTAGCGCCCAAACCAATAATACCCTCTATTATAATCACCTTCTCCTCTTTGGTCCTCGAGGCCGTGTAGGTATATCAAAACTACACTGAATATGCAACCGAGAACACCCAACGCAACACGCCGCGCCATCACTAGGAAACACGCACTTCCGCCTCCTCGCACGACAAGCATCGCAAGCACGCGTGATCAACTGTCTAGATTTACCTAAAACAGAAGTATCTGCCTCGAGTAATGATGTGCTGGGGTCAGTCATGGTAGAGCGAACCAGTTGCTCGGGTCTGTTTTTCTGGGGAATTTGGCGAGGCGGAGAAATAGGAATTGTACTGGCCGAGGTCCCACTGTGTCATGTGTCGCTTATGTCGGAGCCGCAATTTACTGCATTCGTTAGTGAGGTTGGATCAAGTGGGGAGGTTCATGGGTCATAGCTTTGATGGTTTGTCGCCGAGGGCTTCGCAATTAGATTTTTCTAGGGCGTTATGGTTTGTACGATGATATGACTATTGCAAAGCTAGGTATTCGCATGTCGTGGTATACGAGTATAGATCGTGTTGCCGTGAAGATCCTGTTCGCCTACAGCGACATGGCGTGGAACCTGCTAAGACCCTGTTAAGTAGTCTAAATTCACATCTGGGATAAGAACCATCAACGTTAATATGGGCATTCTTTCTACTGCGCAATCACGATCACAGTTCGATTTTGCTTGGAATATTACAAAAATTCTGCCACGACTTTAATTTATAATCTCCTCATTATACGACCGATGGGCTCCTCTGAAGTTTGCTACAAATATAATTCACAATGTCTAGGGTAGTTAAACTAACATCCTTGTGACCGAAGACCCCTCCAAGTCACCGCCTCCTTCACTGTAAACTTCCCTTCCAAAAACTCACATCTACTACTCATACCCACAAGAACTGTATAATCACCAGCATCACTACACCAGCATTCCTCCCTCTCATTCCAATAACTCGTCGCCCGAAGTAGATCTAACTCAATCTTTGCAACACCGCTTGCCCCAACCTCAACACTAACCTTATCAAAACCCTTCAACTCTTTAGCAGATCTTGTAACTGTATCAAGAGCTGAAGCTGTAAGTGGTGTCGGATGCGGTGGTTTAACGTAGACTTGAACTCCTGCTGCGCCGGAACGTGAGCCAGTGTTGTTAACGTCGACACTAACGACGATTTTTCTACTCCTGGAGGTAATTCGTTCGTCAACTTGCAAGTCGGAAAGCTCAAATGTTGTATACGACAATCCATGGCCAAAGGGAAATAGTGGCTCGATGTCTAGCGTATCATACCAGCGATAGCCGACATGCACGTCTTCGCTGTACAGCACTCGACCTCCTTCTGACCGAAAGCTAAGCGCGCTAGGGTTATCTGCCACGCGTCTTGGCATCGTGATTGGAAGTTTTCCAGACTAGAACGATATTAGCATAGTTTCAACGTTTTGGCCTTTTTAGGTTGACTTACTGGGTTGACAGCACCAAATAACACATCAGCGATACCATTTCCAGCCTCGTTTCCGCCAAACCACGCTTGTGCAATAGTATTTGCTTTCTCAACCCAAGGCATCGAAACAGGTGTTCCGCCCTGAATAACAACCACGCTATTTGGATTGGCTTCAAGGACAGCAGAGATAAGATCATCGCTACCAGGTGGTAACGACATATTCACTCTGTCCTGCCCTTCACTCTCCCACTCTCCACTCGTCCCAACACAAAGAACAACTTGATCAACACTCTTCGCTAGCTCAACAGCGTCTTGAAGTGCAGAACGTGGCTCAAGTCTGGGACACCCTCCAAGACGCATACCACCTTGCCCAAAGTCAACGACTCCAGAGACTTTAAGATCAGATGTCTTGTCGCAGCCCCAGCGTACGACGACACTATACTTCTTCCCAGCTTCAAGCATTTTGCTTCCTGTTTTTTCCACCGTTCCACAGCCTAGGAATGAACTTCCTGGTTTTTGATCCACCACGTTTGAGATGATTAATTCTCCGTCGATGAAGAGGTCGCCTGTGCCGTGGACACAAAGACCAAAGTCCCATTCTCCAGAGTTTTCAGGAATTAGGATACCTTCCATCTCGGCGTACCATATTTGCGCCAATTCTGGGTGCACATAGTCCACGAACCAGATATTCGAATCATCTAGAATTCTCGTCTCCAGAATTCTGCGCGTATCTGGTCCCGAAGTCGGAGATGGATCGTTGTATATACGCAGAGTAAAGCCTTGTTGCTGATCAACTGTCTTCAAAAGCTTTCCGATCTGTGGTAATGATCGATGGCCATAAAGACCCTTTGTGAAAGAAACATCTTTAGCTATACCCTTGATTCCTTCAAGTGGGGAAACAGTATGATATGCTCGTAGACTGGCACTTCCACCGCCGCAGTATGTGCTGATATCTGCATTAGGTCCAATGACTGCAACGCGCTTGGTAGAATCCAGAGGAAGAACTCCCTTATCATTCTTGAGAAGAACAATAGACTCGGCTGCTGCTTGTCGAAGTAATCGATTGTTCTCATCGCTCTGAAGTTGTTTCTCCGGCGCGTTGGGTGGAATATTGGTGTTTTCGATAGAATGTTTGACCAACTTCAAAACATTCCTCACACGCTCATCCAATGTTGATCGTTTGATCTTATTAGATGTAACAGCGTGAACCAACGTCTCACCACGCCACCTCGTGGGTCCCGGCATCTCCAAATCTTGACCAGCATTGATGGCTTCCGTGGTACTGTATGTACCAAACCAATCGCTGACAACCAAACCATCCCACTTCCATTCATCTCTCAGAATGTCTTGAAGTAGGTGATGATTGTCTGGCGCGTGAGTCCCGTTGACCTTGTTATAAGCCGTCATGAAAACTCTCGGAGAAGCCATCTCAATAGCTATCATGAACGGAAGAAGATAAACCTCCCTCAACGCCCGTTCCGTAACTTGTACGTCAACAGCCATACGAGTACTCTCCATATCATTACAAGCAAAATGCTTCATTGTAGCTGAAACACCATTTTCTTGTACACCACGAACGTAATGCCCTGCCAAAATCCCTGAAAGAACGGGATCCTCAGAGAAAGACTCAAAGCCTCGCCCACCTAGCGGTCCGCGTTGAATATTCACTGTAGGACCTAAAAGGACATGTGCGCCTTTTGCGTGAGCTTCAGCGGATAGAAGATGGCCGAGACGGTTGATTAGAGTGGTGTTCCATGTTGCGCCTAGGGCTGTGCCGCATGGGAGACATGATGAAGGGGTGCTGTCGAAGAAATGAGTTCCTCGGACGCCGTTGGGGCCGTCTGAGAGACGGATCGGGGGGATTGAGAGGCGGTCTATTGATGCTGTGTGCCACCATCCGACGCCTGAAATGAAGTCAGATATATTGTCTATAGTATTGAAAGATCATGACATACCAGCTGTAAGTTGGACTTTCTCTTCCAAGGTAAGTTGCTGTATCAATGCCTCAACATCCATGGTTGTGAAGGAATTGGTACTCGGACGAAAGGAGGATGAGATGGAAATATTGCGAGACAGAACTTTGGTATCCAATTGAGAGATATCCACTAACCAAAAATTGTAACAGTCTATATACCTCATCAGAAGGATGACTTTCCAAAGTTTTCATCCTCGTGCTCAATCATCAGAGTTGTAATTCTCCGCCAACATCATGAATAGTAAGCCCACTTTCTCTCCAGTTTCCAAGTGGACCAACTCCGCAAGACACGCGACAGAAAAATCTGGGTAAATAAGGTTATTCCCTCACATTCTTACGTACATATGGCGTAGTATCATGACAATTTTCTCCTCATACTCCTTGTGGTTCATGCAAATCGAAGGTGCAGGGGGCGGAGAAATACAACGCCCACCTAGACACCACCAGCTCAATTCTCCGCCTCGTAATCTTCTAACAAATTTGTTACGTGAAAAACTCCACTCCCAAATCTCCGCAATGCGACATCCCCTTATTTTTTTTCTCTAGCGGTATGGATTTGCAAGTAACGTCTGATACCCCATGGGCGCTTTTCAATCTGGGGTTTGACAAGCTTAGTGAGCCATGTGACACTTTAAATGGTATGGAGCGTTTTGAGAAAATGGTCTAGATTTTTCGTTTAATTTTTTGGTTTAGTATATAGACTGGCATTCCCCCTTGCGATTGAAACCTCTGAACGATCGACATGGGCTTTTGGTCTTCAACAATTAACTTGGACAATTTTTTTCGTGCACCTACTCGCAAGAACGAAACTCAGTTATCGCCAACATGGGCAGTGTAGCTGAAGTTGGCAATGGGCCATCCCACAAACCATGGTGGAAAACCGCCCATCTCATCAAACTAAACTCCATCATTCTCTCCCTTGTTCTATTCTGTAAGCCCATCACCCCCATCTCACAATCACAACTAACATCCCCCAGCCTCAGCAAACGGTTACGACGGCGGTCTTATGGGCTCAATCCTCGCCCTCAAAACATGGAACGACTTTATGAATCATCCAACAGGCGCTTATCTTGGCTGGATGACTGCGATCTACTGGCTAGGAAACGGTCTCTCAACTCCCCTCGCAGCTTGGTGCTCTAATCGCTATGGTCGAAAGCCAGGTCTTTACTTTGGCTACTTGTTTCTCATAATCGGTGTTGGCATGCAAGCTGGTGCACCCAATGAAAAAGCCTTTACCTATGCGAGATTGTTCATTGGTTTTGCTGCGGGTTTCTTGGGAAATTCTGCACCGGTTCTCATTAATGAGATTGCGTATCCTTCGCATAGAGCTATTGCGAGTGCGCTGTTCATGTGTGGTTGGTATGTCGGCGGTACCATCTGTGGATGGGTCACGTTCGCGTGCCGCGTTATTCCAAATGATTGGTCTTGGAGAATTCCTGTTCTTCTTCAAATCTTTCTTCCTCTCTGTGCTCTCCCAGGCTTTTTACTTGCGCCGGAAAGTCCGAGATGGTATGTCAGCGTTGGAAGAAACGAGGAAGCCACTGAGGTTATCGCGACATACCACGCTGGAGGTAACCGGGATGATCCCATCGTCAGCACTCAGATGATGGAGATTGAGGCTGCTATCACAGCTGAGAAGGACGCTGCTGCGAGTTCATCTTATCTCGACATGTTTCGAACCAAGGGAAATCGACATCGGCTGTTTATCTCGGTCACACTGGGTTTTGTCGCGCAGTGGGCGGGTAACGGTGTTGTTTCCTACTACCTGCCTCTGGTGTTGACTTCAGTTGGTTTGAAGACAACGACGGAGCAGACTCTTATCTCTGCATGCCTCAATGTTTGGAATCTTCTTTGGGCTACTGCTGCAGCTGTCAGTGTTGATCGACTTGGTCGACGATTCTTGTTCTTGACATCAGCGACTGTCATGTTTTTGGCATTCGTTATTGTTACGGCTTTGAGCGCGTCATTTGCCAAGTCGGGTGCATCTTCGGTTGGTATGGCTGTTGTGCCATTCCTATTTATCTTTTTTGCAGGATATGATGTTGGATTGTAAGTTTTCTCAACTGTCATGTCATTTGAAGGTCAAACACTAACAATTGACAGAACCCCACTCTTGGTCGCGTACCCCTGCGAGATCTGGCAATTCAGCCTCCGTTCACGCGGTCTCACGGTGGCATGGTGCACAACCGTCGCGTCAATCTTCTTCAACACGTTCGTCAACGCCATCGCTCTTGACGCCATTACATGGAAGTACTACATTGTCTTTGCCGTTATCCTTTTCATCTTTATTTTTGTTGTTTACTTCACGTACCCCGAAACGCGTGGACATACCCTGGAGCAGATGGCGATTATTTTCGATGGAGAAGATGCAGTCCCATCTCAGGCCGTTGCCTTGGAAAAGACTGATGTTGAGGAAAAGGAATAATTATGATTGGTAGTTAATAAAACAAGCATCGGCGATCGTCGATGGAATGTTGTTGATTATAAATGATTGGTTAAATCGTGATCTGACGTTTTAGGCTTCAGTGGCTAGTCAATTACGTCAGTGTTGTGTATCATGTGCCCTAACCTTGTCGTAAGCTTGTTTCTTCATTTGGTCACTTACCATAGGACGCCTCATCAAAAAGGCTTGTCTTGTCCTCTCTTCCCCTCTTCTTCTATCAACACCATCTTTTTTTTTAAACGCAACAACAACAATCACCAGCAAAATGTTTAACAACGCTGTCATCGCCTTCCTCCAGCTCTGGCTTGCTACCATCGCCTTTGCTGCTCCCATCGCCGATGAAGTCAGCGCAACTGGTGCCCAGCCCTGGCATTACGGAACTGGCGGTGGAATTATTGGTTTCATCATTTTGGTTCTCGACATTCTCGTCTGGAGTGCGCATTCCTCATCCCCTTCTACCACCAACTTGCTAACCAGTCCATAGTCGAGGTCCTCCAGTCGAACCGCCCCGTCTCGCACAAGATCCTCTGGTGTCTCGTCGTCTTCCTCTTCCCCGTCGTCGGAATGATCATCTACTACCTCTTCTCCAACCGCCAGGCTCACATGAGAGGCGCTGGATACGAGCCCGTTCCCTAAATGCATCATCTCTCAATTAATGCGAGGTCACGCGATCAACAATAACAGAACGACAGAATGGGAAACAAGGTTGAGACATGACGTATGAGGCTACAGGAATTTGGATCTGGGAGGGGAAATTATATGGGACCTATCGATCGATTACTTTTTTTCCTACCAATGAATTGATGAACATTTAACCCCGAGTATCTGAGACTCCGCTTGAGATGCATATACTTCCACCTGAGACGTAACATCACCGTTGAGATGAAACGGTCGGGGACTTTAATCGAGCGATCGTTGCATTCTTGTGATGTTAACGAAACGACTGTTCCATGCAGGTAGTAAGACTCTGTTCAATGCGTAACCGTAAGCTCAAAATGTCTACCATTTATGATTTTGAGTAACTAAAGTACAAAGCTTGACGCGAAAAGACCTCTGTGATATTGCTTATTACCTCTATTGTTCAAGTCGTTCCTGAGAGTATGAAAAGTTCCGATCCCTGCGAAGGGCCGTGCGTTCTTTTCATTATTATTGCCATTGCTGTGGCTATCTCGCTTCTGTCTCTTCTGGCTCGACCCTGCGTCTCAATTCTTGGATTTTCCTCTCTTCCTCCTTGTATGCCTCAGGAAACATGTTCATGACGACCCGAGCGACAGCTTCAAATCTAATAAATGTCTGCTCTTCCTTCGTAAGGCATCCTGCGGGGAGCTCGTCGGAGAATTCGCCGATCTTTCCAGGTATCAGACCCATGATAGTTTTCCCCTGGAAAGCTGATATCGCATCGAAGTCCTTTTCAGCCTTGTAGACAACTCTATTGACATCGGCGGCAAGCTTGTTCCAGTTGTCTGACTGCGATACGTTAGAATCTACTATAATATACGCGCATATTTCAGGCAATAGACGTCGTACCAACCTGCTACCCACGAACTCCGTTTTTCGAACTGCCTCGCTTTGCACCAGGCCCGCCAACACATTAAGCCAGGTCAAGCTTTGCCGGGTAGACGTAGGGGCATTCTTGTTCCAAAAATATCAATACTCAAGAAGTTTAAGTATCAAAACAAATCTTACCGAATAGTGCCTCTCAAGGTATTCAAGAGTCTGACACAAGTCAGCGTATGTCAATATTCCAGTGAAGGATATCTCACACTCTCACATTCCTGCCCTGTGTCCGAACAGTGTACACAGGTCCTCAGCTGAAGGGGTCTAGTCTCATCCCGGATTCTGTCGTAGCAAGGAACTGGGTCACCATCTTGTGGTTCTTGTGCCATCTTCTTGAGACAGTTCATACATGGCTCTTGGCGTGGGCCAAGCCTTGATAGAAAGTCTTCATTCACTGTTGGGTCCTCTATACTCTCGAACAAGTCATTGTCAGATCGCTCTATTGAATCAGGAGGATTAGATTGGATGCATGGTGTCCCAGATCCACTCGGAGACTCAGAGCTGTTAGATATAGGACTTATGTTTATGCATGGTACCTGGCTTCTAACCTGCCTGCTGCTATGCTGGTTCTGTACGGACTTCGAATACGGGCGAGAACGTAGAGGTGATTCAGTACCACTAATCCTGCTCCTAGTTGTCTTGTATACGATACTTAGGTCAGGTATAGAATACGCTGGGAGGGTCACCTACCCGTGGCATGATGCTGAATGGGGATAAATCACTTGTCGTCAGAAAGGTGTGGTGATACAGCAATGGTTCGAGTTTTGCTGGGTATGGATATTAGATTTAAGTATAGCACGCTGACCTTTAGTCTCTTTTTTTCGCTAGCTTAATGAAGTAATTAATGTCGGAGCATACACCCGGTTACTACCGAGCTTTAATTCCACAGACCAGGAATACGCGTGAAGATTGATGCATGTTTCCCTGCAGTTATCCCGTGTCTCATGTTTGCAAATTGCCTCTACTGCTACCATTTGTGATCAATTGGCTTCTGGGCTTGGTGTAAATGGACCGCTTCTATACCACTTCCAGCTAGACTAGCGAATCGAGAAGGAAAGGAAAATTAAAGCATTTTAATCACATTTATTGCTGCGCGCATGGATCCACTATCCCTTGCTTAAACCATGTGGTAGAATGACGTTAGGACACGCCACTCGTTGTTCTTTCATGTTGGAGTCATTGTAAATATACCGTGTTCAGCTGCTCTGACGCACTGATGAGGGTAGCGCTTATGCTCCCTTGCTTCACAGGAGCCACTAAGACGGTGCCGTCGCATCCCTCAACGACGGACTTTGCCGTTACGTATCGTTTTAGCTAGCCTCGGATTGGCCGAGACATGCATTGCACAACCCTATGCCGTGTCTTCTGTTACCGCTTCATTCATGGCAAGTAGGATGCATGGTGAGACTGTAGGGTTGAGCTACCTACGGACAGTTTCTATCACGTTATCTTGTGGACGAACATGGCACCTGCAGCCACGTACACTCAGATATTACGGTATGAGCCGTGCCCTTGCTTTGCTGCCAATTAAATTCTCATTCCAGCTCCTGAGAAGCCAGTTCAGCCCATTGTGACTTCTGTTTTCACAGGCAACATCCAAGAGACAAATCGCAGACAAGCCGACTTGCCAATTGAGTATTAACATTGTGTGATGAAAGGGCGCGCCCCTGAAGTAATCTCCAACTAGGTATATTCAAATTAGAATCAATACACTAGATACCTCCAGAGGATACTTTCATTTGTATATAATGTTGAAATGGTACTAATACCCCCGCTAAGCAATAAGCTCCAAAGTTTCCCGACCCGACAGAATGGGTCAAAAGCTTGTCATGCGAGCAATATCCCTTTACTTTCCGATCCGCCAGGGCCACGTGTCTATGATAGTCCGTCCGCTGCTCGTCACCCCACGTTTTCGTGCTACCACATCCTAGGGCTAAAGTTGTGCGTGGTTTTCCAATAAGGGTCGTTAAAGGTCCGATCTTCCTCGGACATCCATTTGGTAGCCCTGTCTGAGACACACTTCTTTTCCATCGTATTCTGACCGTAATTATGATCCATCAGTTTAGGTTTCAGAATATAACAAAAGAAAAACTGTCAAGCGACTGCTTGCTCGTAAATGCTCAAGTCAACATTCAGCAATGGTATTTGATTCACTTCATATGAAGATGGACCTCGTTGAATAGCCAGTCGGTTGTCAATGCCGATCCCGTGTCTCACCCGACAGTACACTGGACTCATCATTATGGTGTATGGCCTCTATTCGTCCATCAAGTTTCCACTTCGTATCTCAGCCACTGAACAACGTATTGTAAGTGCTGTAGCGTTAGGTGATGCTAATGTTTCAGTTAGTCCTTAGTCATACATATTCCCCGACCCGCAGCGCTTAGATACCTTATCTGATCGTGACGTAGACTCTGCCAATCCCCGCCAAGGAGCAGTGAACACGAATTCGACGTCTGGCCACCACACCATATCCCGCGCGACGGAAGAGTCCAAGCAACACAGCGAATAAAATGATAGTTCAATCAAACACGGTCGCATTTGCCCCATCAGATAGTTAGTAGAAAACTCTGACCACTGTGAATCTACTTTTTTGAGAGAAAGCAAATCGTACTATTTGGCCACTTTGTACCTCACCTAGTTTCGGAGACAACCTTCAGTTCAACATACAGCAAACAAGTTCTGGCCCCAGAATATAACCTGCATAAGTGTTAGACAGGATTGCACATGACAATTAAGCCTACGATAAACGTTATATAGAATAGGATAGTAATTCAACAATCTTACTATTCATATGAGGTGTTAGGCTGGCGAGTTGGCAAATCTTCAGCTTGCTAGTCTGGAGTGAACTTCAAAAGCCCCCACTATCATCTCGTCCATATTTTCAGCTACTTTATTCATCTTATGAACGATAAAAAGTACTATCCGGTCTTCAAACTCTCTCTTGACATTCTCACGCACCGTCCTGGCTGACGACTCATCGAGACTGAGTACATGTTAGTATTTGTTCCATGGATATACCGGAATTTGCTTCCCTGCTAATTATTTCATTAAGAGCTAGAATCTTCCAGCCCGATTCAGGGTTAGCTTCGACAAGCTGGATCTTCTGGGCGCAGCCAGATGCCGAGGTACATACGAAGTAAACGCTGAGAACTGGCTACCCTATATAGTCTTCCAAATATCGGAGATTAACTGTTACCACAAACTGGACGTTGTATTTACCAGTATCTTCTAAGTTTATATACACAAGGACTATCGTACTGTAATACAGTCTTACTTTTACGTGGATTTTTCTGATGTCGTCAAGTGCTGATTGACGCACGAAAGATTGCGTCGCAATTCAGCACCACTGATATTGCCGATACAACGACGAGGTGACCTGCTCATTCACGTATTCCGGATCTTGTTCCGGTATCATAATCAAGCTTTTCGTTTAAGACTGACCCATTTAATTCCTTATGTCAGCTATTTGAATGTATTTTCGCGCGAAGTAATGAGTCTGTCAAAGACTGATTTTGCGACCGTACGTATCAGTCGTATTCAGTCCCGATTATCTCTGCAAACGAACCGGATAACAAGTTATTCCGCAGGCCTTCTACTGGAATGAGCTTAGTTGATTGTCTTCAAGCGAGAATCAAGGTTTACATGGGAATTCACGCGCCAATCTACGGATACTCTACTCTGTATGGCTCCCTACAAGGACCTTCGGCTAATGTGGGGTCTTTCGGCTGATGTGGACCTTTGATACAACCGTTGAAACCTAGTTTAAGAGATCTAGATCTTGTCTTTATGCAACAGCAACGGTTTTTCCATATGATCCACATTTGCCGGATACTCTAGTTGCCAATCGTTTTGTTTAGGTTCCCCTCAAGCATATGGAAATCCATGATGCTCTTTCTTTCATGCTGAGAGCAGCGAATATTGTTGGTCGGGTTTCTTATCCAAGGCAAGGATACCCGGTTACCCGTATACCCGTTACATGCCATGGCATGATGTCTCAGATAATTATGCACAACATATTCAGGATATCCGTGATTTCGATCTCAAAGCCAAGCCCGAATATGGGTTTTCGGGTGCCCTGTAGACCCCGTGTCATTCATCTAGAAACATATAAAACTGGTGGGTATTCTTCGCGAAATGTAGTTAGATCAATCGCATTACATTCACTACATTCATTCTACACTATTTGACTTAATCATGGAAAAGTCTCAGCCTACAGTCATTATCGTTGGCGGAAGTGTCGCAGGCCTTTCTCTGGCAAACATGCTGGAGAAACGCGGCATCCGCTATACTTTGCTAGAAGCTTACGACGAAATCGCTCCACAAGTCGGTGCCAGTATTGGTATTCATCCCACTGGCCTAAGAATACTCGATCAGTTAGGATGCTCTGAAGATCTTGAGGCACTTATTGACATACCCCTGAACGGATCTTACATACGAGGTCCTGATGGGTCAATCATCAGGCATTACAACGGTATTCATAACAACTTTGAGAAAAGGTAGATCCATCATGTTGCAAATGGAATAATGAAATGCTCACATCGTGTTAGGCATGGATATCCTACCATTTTTGTCGACCGACAGATGCTATTGAAGGCTCTGTACAATAACCTCAAGTCAACAAGCTCTATCTTCCCTGGAAATAGGGTTGAGTCCGTCAGGGAGGTGGATTCAGGCGTTGAAGTTCGAACAACGAAAGGTCAAGTCTATCGAGGTGACATCCTTGTCGGTGCAGACGGACTCTGGAGCACTGTACGAAGCGAAATGTGGCGCATTGGGAATGACAAAAGCCCTGGCTACTTTCCTATAGACGAATGGTCCAGTAAGTCTTACCTGACCAAAACAAAACTACCAACAAGCTAATAATTATCTTTCAGAGGTTCCCTGCTATTACAAATGCATCTTTGGCATCTCGCGCTGTATTAAGCGTCTTCCGAATGGCGGCCATTATGTCTACAACCGGAACTTCTCCTATCTTGTCATTACTGGACCGGGGGGAAGAATCTACTGGTTCCTATTCGCCAAGCTACCAACAACCAAGTTCGGAAATGACATTCCAAGATTTACTAAAGAGGACGAGGAAAAGCTTGCCAAGGAACATTTTTCAGATCAGATCACTCCTGATATTACCTTCCAAGAACTTTACGAAGCAAGGATGAGTTCTGCCCTGACTCCACTTCACGAGCATGTATTTGAGAAGTGGCATTACAACCGTATCATTACAATTGGAGATGCAGCTCACAAGGTATAACCGCTATTCCTACATAAACCTCCAGTCCATTCTAACAAGTCTTCAGTTTGAGCCTTTGACTGGACACGGGGGCAACTCTGCCATAGAAACAGCTGCTTCCTTAGTCAACAACCTATTCGGAAAAGACCCCACACAATGGAACACTGCCCATATAAGCGCCGCTTTCAGTACGACCCAAGAGGAACGCTACGACCGCGTTAAATGGCTCATTAAAGACGCGAATGAAACGCAACAAATGCACGCAATGGCCACGCCCCTTCTCGCCATCCTTGCTCCAATTTTACCCCATTTCATGAGCTTGGAGACCATTCTTCAAATGGCTTCCAGCAAATTCGTTGGCGCGAGTCGTTTGAACGACATCACGATGCCTCAACGAGATCACCTTGTTCCTTTCGACGATGAATTACCCGCGAAACCTATCCCCTGGCTACGTGGGGTAGCAACTGGCGTTGGAGTTCTGAGCCAGGGAAGTTTGTACTATCTGGCTGGGAAAGTCCTAAGTGTTGCAGGACTTCCAAAGACCTTTGGCGATGCACCTTTACTCACTCATTACACTGGAATAAAAAGTGTCGACACTACGCTGACATTCATAATTTCCATTTTTGGAGTTCCCTTGAACTCAGAGTCAGGTCTGACCCAATGGGGATCATTCTTGCCATTAATCTTTTCAACTAGCCTTGATTGGACTATTGAAAGTTACCGAGCTGGCTCTACAGGACTCATCACTTCTTTGTAAGTCAACCATCCTTCTACATATAAATGACCAAGCGCTAACGAGATAATAGTCCCTCCATCTTTGGATCCTGGTATCAACTCAAAGGAATCGGCCGTATTGGGCCTCTTTACCATCTGGTTTCAGTAGTGGAAAACTCTCTGCGTGGACTTCCGAGACCACTCACCAACAACTCAGTTCCAGCAGAGGTTCCTGGCTCCGCTGCCATTGGTCTTGGTCTGGGATTTGTTCTCCCTTCAGTGCTCATGATATGGCCCTTTAAGAGCACCGTCACTCAGCAGAACATGACTGCGCTCTGGCAGCCTTTCCCAGTTTTCGTCGGAGCTATCACCATGGGTGTTTCGAGCATTCTTCAAAGACGGAAGACCACTATTCAATCCGAGCCAAAGGAAAAGAAGTCCGCCAAAGACGAAAAAGATGGCCAATCGACAATGAGGCTTGTCTACAAGACCGGTGCTGCCGCAGCAGTACTTGTTCACTTGTGGTCATTGTACAAGGTCTCATCCACCCATGACCTGAGCTTTAGCGGCGTGTTCGGCAAGTTGAGCTATATCGTCACTGTGCCGTCCAATACCGATATAGGAGGTAGCATCCTTGAGTTCTTCCAGCGAGACATGCTCCTGAACGTCGCTTCCGTCGTTGCACACAATGTCTATCGAACTTTGGATTTACGAAGGTTGGGTTATGTCACTACCAAAGAGGCAGCCACGGCTTGTCTGGCGACATTGGTTGCACAGCCAGTTCTTGGGCCAGCTGCTGTGCATATCGGATTCCTTGGATGGAGGGAGGAAATCTTGATGAGAACAAACCGAAAGATCAGGAAGAATGAGTAAGAAACATGAGTGAGAAAAAAAGGAATAGATTAGAATGTAATATGATAGAATCTTATGCTCGGATAGCGATATGTATACATCTCAAACTGGATTATTTCTTATGTATTTGCATTATTAGATTATAATATATTTAGTTTTATACAAATCGGCTATGAATCAGATATAGTCAACTGTTGAACCTTCTTCTTGTCAGCCTGCCCATCGTCCGACGTCCAAAGCCCTTCAAACTCAACAGCCAGCTGCTCCATAGTTGGAATCCTGGTTGTTCGTATGCAATGGTCCATAGTAAACGTAAGTCGCAGGTAGCAACAAGGATCATGCATCAGCAGATCTCGCCAGCTACTAACCTTGACACTTAACCGTGCAAGAAGATTGAAGTTCTTCATAACAAACTGGATAGTATTGCCAAATAGGGTCATGCTTCCATAACGGCTTTGGTATTCTTTGACAGCTTCGGTGAGTGTGCTGAGACGATGAAACTGATCAGCCGAGTTGATCGATTGTCGAAGAATCTTCGTGTCTAGGACTTGTAATAAGTATGGTAGTGATGCGTAAGACGCTCTGATGGCACTGGTTAGCTATGATCTAGGCATATGGAGGCTAAGAGCACTTGCATTCCAACATATAAGTAAGGAATAAACCCTATCTGCATAAACTCAATAACTGACTCGGAAATATGCGAATTGGCCATCTGGATCTGTTCTGCAATTCGGGACAGATCAGACTTCGCAACCGTCGTATTTCCTCTAGACGCAATACTTGTGCGCAGGAGAAGCTCGTGATGACTAACGAATAACTTCACCGCACTAGATCAAAGAGTCAGTATCAAGCCTGCGGGATAAAAAGGATTAGCCTCTTACCTAGATCCAATCCTGACGACTGTTATAAATGCTGCCAGCGGCGGAAATTGCAGGCCAGCCGTGCTCCAACCGCCCAACTCGGGTACATCAAATACGGCTGCGCTATGCCAATCTTGCAACGCTTGAGTGGCTTCTTCAACGACTTCCAGTGCATTATTGAGATACGATATCGATCTGGGTCTAAGCAACCGAAGCCCTGAATCCAAGATGAGAACATCCGTTGAAATCATACACAGCTTCAGAGTGTGCATTAGACACATGGTGCAGATCTGTCTACTCTCCATCATCCCAGATTTTCGCCAGGGTAACTCATCTTCGAACCAGGTATAGTTCGGTAGTTCGTACGTCCTAGGAATCAGAAGATCTTTTCTCTTGCCCAAAGCTATCACCCTATCAAGGATGATGCTGCACCACCAGAGTCTGATCAAACTCATATGCCTCGTCTCGCAAGACGGGTTAGTGGAGATAATGATGGAGTAACACGTTGTTTCAGCTCCAGCAGTTCTCGCGTGTTCGATTGCAGTGCTGAGCCAGATGGTATTAGATCCGGTGTTCATATTGGCAATATCTTCTCCAATTTCGAAGTTCTGTGAGTAAGCTTGGAATGAGAGAAGCAGGGCACTTTGGCCCAATACCACGGGAGAAGACTCAGAGTTAACAGTAAAAAGGCTCTATGAATATTGTCAGCTACAAGCTATGGTTTTGTGAGCTGAACGGGATTACTTGAGTTTTCTTATAGAATCCCACTCTGGCGTCCCGGACGGATGAATAGCCCAGGGATGCAGCCAAGGCCGGAGATAGAAACTTGAAAGAGGAAAGGTCAGAGGTCTCTCATAGCGAGATTAGGAAGAAGCGACTTACACCGCTGGCAGCAAAAAGCACGCTCCACAACAGGAGTAGCGGGATTCGTTTCTCGCAGCTATCCAGCCCTTTCATTCCTTGGAAATAGCAGGACCAGAAAGACTGGTCATCAAGAAGGGGAAACATGGAATGGACATGTCGTACATAAAGTTGGATCAGTTCATCTAACAGTGCTTTGCCGGGTAGATGAAAACAGCGCTGGTTGTACAGATAATCCAAGTCATTTGTCGACAAAAAATCGATATTGCCGAGTTCAACAAACTTGTATGTCTGAAATTCCCGATAACAATCATCGGATTTAAGAATTGGTCTGGGTACTTCAATCTGAGTGACCAAAGTTTTCTGTATGGATGAATAGATATTAATGTCGTTAAAAGAAAAGCCGGGAACAGTAAAGTTGAACTGTATCTCCGGATTCATGTGAAAGTGCTGCATGGTCTGATAAACTTCTGCTATCTTAAAGCTTGTTGGTTGCAATGCAGTTTGCTTGCGAACTTTATCGCAAGGGATCGTACTATACCAGCGTATCAGTATCAGTAAAATACGATGACTGAATGGACTTACCGTCTTGATTTTCGCTCGGCAATGCAGCAGTCCTTCGCGTCCGAGCAACATCTCGAACAGGGGATTCCGCGCTTTGACACGTCACACTGGACTTTCTTGGCTCTGCATGCGAGACATGCTCTAGGGGCTCTAGTGGATTTCTTTGGTAGGTTTGTGAGAGTCGTAGTCTTGCTCGCCATACTTTTCGCGGATTTCTTTGAGACGGGTTTGCGTGAGAATTAAGGTGTATTATAGCATTGATGATATATTATGAGATAAATTTCAAGATTATGCAAAGTGAGGACTAATGTTTTTCCTGAAGCTCGGCAGATAACATGAAACAAGTGGGGTTCTAATTTACTAGGGTGGTATCCGGACGCTTGGGTAACATTGGTTATTTCGTCATCTCGTATTGAAGATAAGGTAAGGTAGTAGTGGATATAAATAGCCTTTTTACAACAATGAGAGTTTACAAATTAATACAAGTTATGACGTTGAAACTGGAGCATCGTCTGATCCATATAGTGCTTCAAAGGATATAATATTAATGATGTTCATAGCTTCATGGAGTGATTAATCCATCTATTTCTTTGGTCTGGCGAACTATATGAAGGTTCTAGCATTTCACAATATTTAACTATCAAGATATAATAAAATATGAATATAAATCAACTCTATATCATTATAAGGCTATTTAACAAGATCATGAGCTGGCTGGGGGTTTTCTGGAGAGGACACATACAACTGCAAAAGATCAACAATAGACTGTCGAAACCGCTTTTCGGCAGCACTATCTAGAGCCTTTCTCGCATTCCCTTTCAAGTCAGTACCCGTCGAAAGTAGCTTTTTAATTAAACTGTAGTGACCCGCAGAACAGGCATCAGAGAGTGCACAACCCCTGGAATTGAGAGCACCTCGGTCTACCAAAAGCCATGCAATATCATGGTGTCCCCTCATCGAGGCCCAGTCCAATGGTGATATAGTCTTTGCATTGCCATCCACTAAGGCTCCTTTGTCCAAAAGAAGCCGGCAAGTTTCCAAATGGCCTGCCCATGCAGCTTCTTGGCAGCAAACGAGACTGCAAGGGCTGGTTCTGGATGCGGCCGATGGTCTTGCCATATATCTCCTCATATGCGTTGGAAACATCAGGAAGCTCATTCACAGTGGTCCTGATACCATCTTCCGAGATCTGGTCATTTACTTCATCCATATAGAATCGGACCAGAAGGAATTTTAAGGCTGTGTCAGTTAAGCAGTCATGTGTGTCAGCAAACTGAACTTACATCTTCTGGGCAGCAGTTTGGATTCGTTCTTGAACTTCCTTTCTCAAATTCTATCTTTCCGTTGATGACCTACAAGCCTCAAAAACCTTATGGTGTTTGATTCTTTCATACAGATATCGCTTCACATTTTCGTCCACTGCTCGAATGGGTAGCGACACATGGCTCTCAGCGAGATCATGAAATGTTTTGTTGATCCAGGCAAGGTGACGTGAAGTTGCTAATATGTTCGCTCCGGTAAATGGCTAAATTTCGAAAAGCTCAGGCAATATTTCCCCTTTCAAATCGGCCTCTTCACTTTCGTCGAATGCATCAACGACAACGAAAGGCTTCCAAAATGAAAGCGCCACATCAAAGATGGCACACGCTACATCTTTGATCTTCAGAGGCTCTGGATTATCTTGCTTGTGTTTGTTGAAGAAACTCCGAGCACTTTTAGGAACTGGTCCAGAACAACCTTCAATCAGCTGTCTCAAAAGACTCCAGAAGACATGCGAAGTACGTTGTTGTTCTCTCTTTCCGGAGTTGAAGTAAAAGAAAAAGAAAGAAAAAAGAATTCTAATAAGATTGTTGTGACTTCCCTTGTTACGATTTATCGACTTTGATCTCGATCCTCGTCATCGTTTCCATCGTCTCCTGTACAGTAGCAATTTGGCGCATTAATTTGCCACGCATCTTCATCAAGAGTGCTACACCATATACGTTCAACTATGATGATGGCTGCAGTCAGCTCGACGCAAAGCTGTGCTAGAGATTTAGTCTCATTAATTCACACGCCTCTATCCTATAGGCAATGGCCGAAAGCCGGCCTGGCCAAGAGTCTTGGCCCAAAACTAGAGCATAGATATAGCCTCAGGGATCTGTGAAACCAGTTACGGTTATGGGGTCTGAAGTCTTTGGGCTTCGTAGTTATTTTCTTTCTTTTTGATATGTTTACCAGTTTCGTACTGACTAAGATTGTATAGTTAAGTATTTTGAATAAATTAGGTTGTTGGAATACACGTCCTTTCGCTAACACTGGCGGCTATAAGTTTTAGTAATAGTATCTAACTTCCTGATAAAATATAAACTATAATAGGCCGCTGCTATTTCTATTGACATAAATCTTTCAAATTAGTGACAAGACCCGGGAAATTTATAAAGTTTTATCATTGAGAATACAGCTATGCAAAACTTGGATACAGCCCCAGCCAAGACGGAATTAGTGCCGTTTTTCATACCCAGCGACTTAAACTGCACAGAATAAAACAGCCAAATTGCTCTACAGCTGTACCATGTACAATACTTGGGTTGTCTTTAACCTAAGCTTCTAAATGTCTCCCTCATGCCGCCGAAGAAAAGTGGCCGATCCTGGTTGTGCGGATAACTCTAGCCAATGTCAATAATTTTGATTGCTTGGTACTGCAGACTATTTCCACTTTCTACCTAGACCCAACACGTACTGATCTTCAAATGTTGAACCAACTGCCCATAAACGTCTACGCGCGCGACAAGTGAAACACCAACACAGCCAAGCATTTCAGCCGGCCGTTGACGTCGGCCCAGTCCCATGTACTTAGCAAAGCCCTTATCCCAATTAATTTCTCTCGAACAGCAATTGCAATTGAATTATTCTTTCACACCCAAAATGTCACCCAATCAACGTGAGGTTCAGCGACAGCTGATGAAGAAATACAACATTTTCTTCGATGGACCAATTGACTCAATCACAAATCCACAATGGCCGAGCACTTGCAGCACAATTTTCGATCATATTCGCCAGCTCGGCAGAACGGATTATTGTCAATATCGTGAAAGTATATCGGCGGATTATACTCGATCTCCCTGGCGGTGTCAGGTTCAGCGGCGGGCTAAGCGCATCACAGAAAAGGCTAAGCTCTGTATAGAGAGCAGGAAAAATGAGAGTGGCTGGCGCTTGTCGCTCGAATCGGAAGTCATGGCTCGCTTTTCCGTCGAAATTGCCTGGTAAGTGGGAGACACTCATTTATCAAGATTTCTCTAATTATTCAGTCGGAACTGTCGTGGTCGGCTTTGGCGGTCTGAGCAAGAAGTTGTTGCAAACACTCAACCAGGAGAGGATGATGCGAACTCCCTCAAGGCGCGACAAAGCAGGCGACAACCATGCAACTGTGAATCCAACGGCTTATCCAGAGATATGTAAGAAACTTTGTCATTGAGCTTTGAGCGAATATTTACTTATAATTACCAGTCAAGAACAAGGGATCAGTCCATTGTTTGATGATAGAGCAGAAGAGGGGTTTCTGTACGATAGTGATTTGAGAGCCGAGCTCCCAAAACGAGAGGATCGTCCCGATCGCGTCTATGGGCTTCAAGTCACTGGTAGACTGTCTCGATTACTGCAAGCAACAGAAAATGTTAAGAACAGTCCATTCAGGCTTGACGGAGATCCTCTGGTTTTTCCCTTTCTTGTCATTGAGGCAAAATCAGAGAAGGGTAGCGATGCTTTCACTGACACTCAGGCCCAAACTGCTTTTGCTATCAGAGAATTACTGTCCATACAACGTCAGTTGGGCCAAGCCGCCGAGGAGGATGCAGAGTGGGATGTAGGTCCGCTTGTTTGGTTTCTGTCCTACAAGGGCGAGCAGTGGAGAGTCTCTGCTGCATACACTCATGATGCAAATGGCAAGATATCCTATGTAAGTGACAATTCTTCCGGCCCGAATCTTTCTGGTCTAAAGTATTCTGCAGCGTGTTGTTCGTCTTTGGAGTGGCGGCGTGGACTCACTCAATAGTGCGCTGCAACTTCTTCTTATCATTGACTACATCGCGGACTGGGCTAGAGACATCTATCGCGAAGGTATCGCCCGCAGTTTACAGAAACTTGCCGCAAGCGACACCGAAAGCTTGGCTCGTGATACCGACATCTTCTCTCTCGCAGGAAATATCAGAGACTGGGACTGCGGCAGTCCCGACACGAAAGAAGTTGGAGTCGATGGCCCACTACAAGACCCTCTGCGTGAGTTCGACTGCAAAACAGCCGTGTTACGAGACTCGAGATTCGTACACACAAAGTTCGTTGGTCTCATTATCGCCGAGAGTACCGTTGAAGAATTTCTTGGCACTGCTGAGTCGAACGATAGTTCTAGAAGGCTTGCATGTTCGCTTCTTGTGAATATGCAAGACTGCGTTCGAGTGAAGGGACATGTTCTAGAGGAGTTGGAGTTTATCTGGACAGACAATGACAGGCATCTTGATGAGACGGTGCACTCGGACGAAATCTTCTGCGTTGTTGCCACGTCAGTATTCTACCTTACTTCAGATTGGGAACAAACCAGAGAGTTGAGCTACGTTGCGGTCTCAGAATCTCTCATTCCAGATCTTATCAAGATTGCTCGTATAACCCCGCCTTCTACACAATTCAGTGGATCGGTCCCTCTGGTTGAATCTCTCTCCAAATTCGGAGGTCTACTCAAAATGACGGCTCGCCAAGTATTGGCTGCTTGTATTACAAGGTTATGCCTAGTCACTGGGCGTTCTTTTTCGAAATTCAATCAATGCCTTCCAGGTGAAAGCATATGGGTTGATTTACCTAGTGCACCTGATGGCCTTTGTACCGGCATTCTCCCCGGGTTAATCAAACGCGGTCCACAGCCTGAAGCAAGGGGGCTCATTCATCAGGTTTATTCCAAACACCAAGTCGGTAGAAATGTGCCGAACAGAGCGATGTTCCGAGCCTCTTCAACAATGGATGTTATACCCAGCGACTTCAGCGCAGTCATCGAACCTGAGTGGCCTTGGCCATGCGTGAATCACTTTTCCATAAACAATGTTCGGAAAATGTTTCTTCACTTGGAGGCAAATCACCATTCCAACAAACCAGAGCCATTGATATGTATTTACGTAATCGATGTGTCTGCTATACAGCGCGGCATAAACTCAGAGCAACTATCACTTCCGCCAAAGGACTTTGTGCCAGTGAAGCTGTATCGGGAAACGCCAAAGTCGCAAAAAGGGTGGAATTTCAATTCCTGGGGTTCCGAAATCCCAGATTATAGTTCTAAAAAGTCACTTAGTCTGTTTTGCAAAGAACTCAGGACTGATATGATTTCTGTTGAAGGTTCCTTGAAGACAAAATGGGAGGTTTTAGTTACTGGTTGGCGGGCACCGTCTGAGATTGATAACCAGTCCGGATCCCCCCCAAGCAGGCCTTTCATGAGGCGAACGTACCGAAGTTCGATCAAGGCCAGTTTACTTTGTAAAAAGAACTGTACTGGTTTTGTAATGAAAAAGAAGGTAATGCCTAAGGAGGTGATTGTGATTGATGACGAGGAAGAATCCACGGATAAATCCCAGACGAAGGATGCTGTCGCAATATCTCCTAACTGTGGGTCTGGAGATCCCTCAAACAGTCCAAAGGCGACAAACACTCACATTGAGGGAGAGGTTACAACGCCTACAATGGGGCCCCGAGGAAAGAAGAGACCTATACAGGCAGCAGAAGAGAATGATGAGACGGAAGAAATAGCTCATCTTACCCGACTAGCTACTCATGTACCGCCCTCGCTCCAGCTAAATTTTTGGAGGTGTATCTCAATAGGCGAATGAAGGCTTTTACCTATGGATCAACAGAAGGTTTTGATCAAGGCCCCAATAAAATTGGATCTACGTGCGAGAAAGAGTGCACTCTTGTTCTCTAGTCTCCACTGGTCATGATAAAGACCGTAGGTTCCTTGTATTGCCAATCACCCATCAGGTTCTCACCACCGAGCCTATATGAGTCAGCCAGTAGCCCTTGTACATGTCTGAATCATCTTTGTCTCCCACAGCTATGACCCAGCATACCCTTGAGGGTACAGACGGGGCTGGCCTGTCGCCATTGTTGACAGCTTTGATATGTATATGTAATCGGTAACCTGAGATGGGAATGTTTTAGTGCCGATCTATTCCAGACCTTTTGTTTCCAAGGCTATGAAGTGACATGCTCGAGCACCCCTGGCGCTAGCTGGGATGAGGAGTCAGGGGATTCAGGCTGCAAAGTTCAGGTCCAACAAGAGTTGAAGGATGTCAAAAAATGGAGTCGTGATGTACTCCGTAGACACCAAATGCCATCTCCACTCTTAAGTAGACGGGGTAATTTGCGATCAGCCCTGTGGTTTGGTGTTGCGTAGCCATCGTCCCACTTTGAGTCAGGGACCTGTCGCAATACAATGAATCAAAGGATGGGCATGAATATCTTGGCATACCGTCAATAAAGTTCGGAGAAATTTTACTATTACGTTATGTCATGATTTCTACTGACTATCCCTATAACTGCCGTGAGACATTATCAAAAGCCCCCACCATCTGTGCAGAACATATCCATCCAACGGTAACCGCATATTCCGTGCGTTCCCAAAGATGTGCCAAGATATGTCTGAGACAAAGGGACCTCCCATTACCTAAGGAGGATCTTCCCGATTACGATATCGCGTTGACGTTATTTAGCAACCAAAACAGGCGCTAATACGAGTCAGAATCTTGAATCTAGAAATAAGCCTCGCAGATCTATTGCAACTTCCTCGTCTAATGGCCCTTGGCACTTTCGCTTTGACCGCGTCGATCGTTCTGCCAAGAGGAACGGGGTCCCGGTAGCGGTGTCAAATGACGAACATGTTATGTTTTTGGTTAGAGCCCGTTTAGATAAGGAAATAGAGTTTGCGAAATGGGTATGAGGTTGGGGTTAGTGTGGGTTGGGTATGAACACCGAAAGATCGTCATTAGTGACATTTCCGGTCTCAAGGGAAAAGGTCAACAGTATTTCTGGGGTTGAGAAATTCACATGTAAAGATAAGTCAAGCCTCGGGAATGAAAGGTTGCATTTTCAATAGTATTGTTCGCGTAAAAGCTAACAGAAACGAAGTTCTATCAGCATGCCAAAGGGTATATCCGCTAATTAATCTACTGAGACTCGTAGTATACCCTTGTCTCATTCTTGACTTGAATTCCATATGTTCTCTCGTCAGTGTTGTTGGGCACAACGGTGACAGTAGCGTTGTGATTACCCCCGCGCTCAATGTAGTTGTAGTTCATGTCATCAGATGACCCATCTTCAATATCGGCCAATTGTCGCTGCGAACTATTATCCTCAATCTCTCGTGTCCGAGTAATGTTGCTAAGTTTGATGCCTTTGCTGCTAGTGAGGCCGCTAATAGGGTTAGGACCAGTTGAGTTGGACTTGGTTGAGCTAAGGAACGAGGTTGAGATGACCTTGCTGAGAATAGGTCGAATAGTGGGGAGACAAGCTATGAAAGGTTAGTATCGAACAAAATAAGGCTTTTCAGGCCAGACTTACAGGAAATGATTGCGAGGTCAGTTTCTGTGCCTGCCCACATGATGACTCCCTTGATATCCCTCGCAAATTCGGTTGATACGGCAGGTAGACTGATTGCATCCACCAGAACGATAACTGACGCGATACAAGTACTGTAAGAAATGCTTAGTTAGCCATCTGATCATAGAAAATAAAATCAGTGAGAACTTACAAGATACCAAACATGAACATGCCAACAACAGCAATCTTTTGACCCATGCGAAGCTTGAGATTCTTGACCTGGAATACCGGGAGCGACAAGACCGCAAGCTCAAGCATAAGGTGAACCAATGTCGTGCCAAACATAAACTTAGAGGGGTCCACCTTGCAAATGGCGTTCTTGATAGTTTTGTCCCAATAAGCCCGGACGGGAATACAGTGGAAGATGGTCATAAAAGATCGAATGGTGAGCCAGATGATGGTGGATCCCTGGAGGATTTGGATTCCGAGTCGGATCTTCGAAACACTGAATAGGCGCCAGTAGAGACTGAGGATAGAGAGCTTGGAGAATCCGAGTGAAGCTGCGTAGGTGAATTCGGCCACGAAAAGTCCAAAGCGTGCGTATTCATCGACTTCGTCGGCTGGTTTAGGGACATCGGCCTTGACATGACCTAGACCCATTACAAAAGTCCAGTACATTGCAAAACTGAAGTAAATGGCAGCTGAGAGCTGAATAATGCGGTTAGCTAGGAGAATAGACGTCAACTGGCAGGGTCAAGACTCTTACCCATGATATAATAGAGAAGTAGTCATCCCACCAAAGCCCCGCACTTGTTATTCTTCGAGCCGACAGACGACATCCAACTAGAGTAGTAGCAACCGTAAAACAGAGGATGTTGGAGATCAGGACTCCTGCATCCGGCGTGTAGCCCATAGTGGCGGTTATCGACGGTGGAAGAATAAAAAGGACAGGGAAGAAGTATTGTGACAAATAGGGCTGTGAGCCGCAGATAAGCAGAAAAAGACTGGGAAACAACGAGAAAACGAAAACCCAAAGTGGAGTTTGCATGTTAATATATATCAATTAATACATCTCGGTAGCTCGGGAGTTGATTAAGGTTTGACCTGCGACATAGAAGACAAGGCAGATCCATGATCTACACCGTCACGAGAATTAAAGCACAGGTGCAAAAGAACAATGTATTGTAAAGGGGAGATGCTACCAAGCATGGAACGACCTTGCGCTGGCACCGGCGCTATGTTAGGGCCAAATTGCCAAGACAGACGATTTTGTATCGAAAATGAAGATCATGCACCTGTTTTCCTGGGGAAGCTCGCCGGATCTGCATCATCCCCTGGACAGATTTATGACTCGAGATAAAGTCATTGGTTAATATGAGTTTGACGTAGGGGGTCCGTAGTACCATCCCGCATCTCGGCAGTGAGGTAAGCGGAGAAGGATGTGATTCTTCACAAACAGGGGTTTGCTGCGGATTGAGGCCCGCACCAAAAAGGTCTAGTTGATAGAAGAAGAAAAATCCGACAGAATATCTATATTAGGTTCCTGACGACGGTGGCTTTACTGCGCCATATACTGACACCATCTCAATCTATTTTCATACGTACAAACTGCATAGCAGACCAATTGAACTATTTTAATGAGATGCCCTCTATAACACCAAAAGTAGGTGAACCCAAACCAAACTATACTTGGGAGCGAGTAATGCTAGCGCGGTTCGGTAGTTCATCGACTCCCTATGGGCACGTTACACCAGCGACCGACCGAGTCATAGTCAATGCAGGAACTCGCTTAGTCACGCTTTGGCCTCTTTTCCATTATTCATGTACGTACGACTAGAAGTCCTTAGTAAAACCGCCGTTACCGAATGGTCCAGCCAAGCTTGAAAAAAGAGATTCAATTGGGCAATGGACGTTGTTGGGCGATTCGTGCTTGTGAGATTGCTAATTACCGTTTTTGGGACGGTAATGTAGCAGTCTTGACGATCTGACGAGAAGCTATCCAAAACCAACCACTTCATGAGTCAAATGATAGTCACAGTCTAGTTGGGAGCCGACAACCGATAGCTTGAATCGAAATCGTCATCGTCTTGACTTTTTTATGGAAACGGAATTGCGGCAAGCACGTACCGCCTAATGCCCTTTGAAATCTTTGAAGTTTGAAGAGAAAATGTTTCAGAATTTCAGAAACAAAATAAAGCATTTATGGTTTTCTTAGATGTGTCATGTTGATGAATATCGGATCAGATAAGGTTAACCTAGGATGAACGGATGTGGCTGTTGTCAGTTCTCACGCATGAAAGTGTCTTTGACTGCAAAAGTCTATTAGGATCGGCCGGCACTTGTTGTTTCGGAGGCACCGAGAGACATGATAGGCTTGGTGTTTTGGCGGTATAGGGTAGTGATGCTACGTCAATCAATGTAATTAATTTCGTCTCAACTTTTGAAGTCCCGGTATTCGTGTTATACAGAGTACAGATAATGAGACTACGGTTTGCCCTAATGGCAGGTTCTCAGTGGATCTTGTGCCATTATTCATGTTTATCGTCGTGTCTTTTCGAGCCCAGTAATTGCTGAACAATATCCAATGGCATGGCACTAGGTGTGAGTGTCTGGAAAGTTCAAGTAAAGCGTTGCCTTTTGTCCGTATCTGACGCTGTATGTTGTGTCTGGGACTGCAATTAGTGGAGCAAATAGATATTGGAAAGCTAGGGATGCCTATTCGAAAGAAGCGTGACATGCTTTATCATCAAGGATATTTTGGAGAGTCAATATTTATAAAAACAGTATTTCAACTCATGAGGAATTTCAGGTTGTCATCATATGGATAGAGATACCGTGATTGAGCCCTGTCTATTATGCTTGTTATGCTCAAAGACTCCCAACAAATACTTTAATGCTTGATATGCCGTCAAGTCTGGGTCAATCTTGGTAATAATTTTAGGGTAGCTGGTTTGTGATGCAAGCGGCAAGCACCGATCACGATTTATAGTGGATCAATTGTAATTTCGCCGTTCTTTTCTTAGCACAGCCTCGTTGCCTGCATCGTTCTCGCTGCTGACTGCACAAAACAAGGATCATATCATCATGGTTCCTGGCGTTTTGCTGTCGTAAGCAGCTGCACCTCGCTGGAGCCACCTTTTCAGCTTTTCAACCAGCATTTGCCAACTCCAACTTGAAAAGCATCGGATATCATGACGAGTGTCATCGTGATTGGAATTCATCATCACGGGAAGGATCTTAAGCCGAATTCAGTATTAGAGAGATTTCTGCCGGGTTCTAAGGTATTTAAATAAAAGCAACGGTCTAAGCTTTTGGGATACAAATTTAAAATACCGAAACTGACATCTATTAATTAGAAGATCTGTAAGCACTGCTGAAGGGATAATCGACATATCCAACACGATCGTCAGTATAAAAGGTCTCCCTCTCATACCGATTCAGTTCCAACCCCTCCTTGATCCTGTACACCAGATCTGGGTTTGCCAGAAAATCTCTACCAAACATGACCATAATCTGTTTGTCAGAATGTTCCCTGTCCACCAGTTTCACTGCCTCTCCGAGCTTGTACCCACCCGCAATAAGGAATGGCCCTTGCCAAAGGTCATACGCAAAGTCAAGTTTCTCATTGCCGTCGTGGTCATCTTGACTTCCCGAAATTCGGGACTCAATCAAGTGAAGATAAGCCAGGTTGAGACTTTTAGCTTTGTCGATGATGTCTGTGAATTGGGGAATTGGATCATGCATGCGCATGCTCTGGAACCTGCTCCATGGACTAAGACGAAGTCCCACGCGTTCAGGACCAATGACTTGAACAACGCGTACCATGATTTCGGCGATGAGACGAGATCTGTTCTCGATACTGCCTCCGTACTCATCGGTACGTTGATTACTGACATCTTGAAGGAACTCGTCCAGAAGATAGCCATTTGCACCATGGATCTCAACGCCGTCAAATCCAGCCTTGACAGCATTTTCAGAAGCAGTCACGAATGCATCAGCCATTTCATGGATTTCCTCCAGTGTCATAGCCCGTGGCTTGGCGGGGCTTCCTTCAATGGGAATGGCGCTAGGTCCGATAATATCGATGCCTTCTTCTGCCGCAGTTTCGACCGTTGCAGCCCGTCCCATGGCGAACAACTGCACGAAGATAAAACTACCCTTGCGATGCACTTCGTCGGTGATGGATTTCCAGGCAGTGACTTGTTCTTGGTTCCAAATTCCAGGAGTTCTAGCGAAGCCTCCGCCTGCAGCAGGCGAGACAAGAGTGCCTTCTGTGATGATGAGAGTACCGGGGATGGAAGCGCGTTGACCGTAGTATTCTTGCATGAGAGTATTGGGAATACGGTCGATGGTTGCACGGAGGCGTGTAAGAGGAGCCATGCCGATCCGGTGTTGGACTTTGATGTTGCCTATTTTCATAGGTTGGAAAAGCCGCGAGTCTGACATGATGAATGGAGTGTCTTGGTGGCTCTATCGGTTGTGTAGAAATGTATTGAAAGATGTTGCTTGATATACTCTTTCCTGCCGACCACTCAACCTTTTATATCTTGATCCGGGATATATCATAACATGATTGAGCTTATAAATCTAATCCACATTAAAGATCATCTCAGTCAATAGTTCGATGATAAATGTGATGATTGGATCTTGCGGCATTCGCGTCCTTCTTCGGCAATGAGGTAGTTCTTCATCTAGTAATGAGGTACTTCCAAAAGAGGAAACGAGGTATTGCCAAACAGGGCTTAGTGGACGGTAGTGTAGAGAGTGGATATTCTGTCATCATGATTTCTAAGCATACATCCATGTTGAGACCACCAGTTGTTCAGTAGGGAGACTCTAATAGGAGTACATTCAGTCCCTATACAATGGCTCTCAGAACTGGGAACTCAGCAAACAACCAGAATGCGACCTTAAACAGTAAGCGGTCGCGCGAGGGCCTACCATATGTCTGGTTTGCTAACCCCTGCTAGTGACCCAATTCCAGTTCATCTCGGTCCAGACACCGATTGAAACAACAGACAAGGCTAACCAGCGCCTCGCCAAATCACATGCCGTCAAACATGCATTGCAGACTAAGCGGAAACTTCAACAAGCATCCATACAGAACTTCTCTGTGACAACGGTGAAAGATGAGGAGAAGCGTCAAATAGCTACGCGTAAAAGAAAACGCACCAAACTTATAGCTACTTCACCGGATTCACTGTCAGCATCCATGCTTGATCCGTTTCAATGTCTTGCGGTAAATTCGAAACGGCTTCAGGTTTTGCTCCATGATTGTGGGTGCCTTATCGCACTATTTGTCCATGATACCACTAATATGGAACGACTAGTTAATGCACGCCAAGCTCCAGAACCAGTCTTCAGTGTCGAGGAAGAACTTGACTTCCAAAACTTTCGTTCAGTGTTTCGAGCAGGTTTTGTTGACCCAGCACTCTTGAATGCTGTGATGCTCTCTTTAGCTTTCGCTGCCAGTGGGGGCACCATGAATAAAGAATGTCTGTTTTATCGGGGTCGAGCAATTCAGTACATTCGCGAGAGGATGGGTTCACTGGACAAGGCTAGTTCGGAGTCAACTATTGGTGCAATCTTGTTGCTTGTGGGAGTTGAGGTAATCACATCTCACGAATCTGTTCAAGTATATGCTGACTGGCTTCCGTTAGGCCCGTCTTGGAACGACATCACAAGTTCAGCTTCACATGGGAGCGGTACAACACCTTCTTACCTCGAGTCAAACAACCGCTATCGATCTAACGGAAGGAATAAAACGTGCAATATTCTGGTTAGCTGATCTATTGAATCCATCTTCCCGACTGACATCTAGAAGGCAAGATTTGAACGCTTCTATCCTGGTTGGGTCCAAGCGCATAGTCGATCATAAAACGTTTACCGAGCTTGAGTGGACAAGAACTTCTATTCCTTCTGCTTTCCTCCGACTACCTCCAGGATTCCGAGTACGATCTCATCTGTTTAGTCACGATTTTATCGAAGTTCTCAAAGATCTCAACGCACTCCAATGCATTCGAAACCTGTATCACCGGGAAGGTCGAACAATTTCAACGGTATCGATCAACACACATACAGCATCCATACAATCCCGGATTGCAGCTCTTGATAAGGATTCTCCATTATCTGCATGCTACCATCTTGCAGCTTACATTTGTTCAGTTATGCTTTGCTGCAAGGTTTGGTGTGCTTTAGTAATTCCGGTGAGCCTTCCATGCATTGTCGTATACCCATTACTAACCTTGCCATAGCCCAATGTATCTACCCAGCTCCTAAATGAACTTCAAAAAGTATGGAGTGACCCCATTTGGGAACCGCATGAAGACTTACTGCTTTGGCTTGTCTGTATCGGTGGGGCCTTTGCTCCGGCCGGAACCGTGCGCTCTGGCTACACAGCACTTTTGCAATCAATAAGTTTCGAAAGACGAGACTATGAAGATGTATATGAGGTATTGAGCCAATTCATTTGGTCGGATCTGGCATTTGAACGCAGCGTCAGGACATTCATAGGAGAGAGTTTATATGGATAAAATAGAAGGACGTGCTGACAAGAGAGTTTGTTAACTGAAAACCCATGATTGGACTCGGTGCTGAGTTCATCCTGGATTTATAATCGCGGCTCAACCATAAGTTTCCGCGTTTTTTGAATAACCTTATTATATATTTCGGTGCAAACCATAATCCGATGATTTCTGTGCAAGCCACTGATCTCGGAATAAACTATTGCCCGATACTCGTAACGTTAAGGCATGAGAACAGAGAGGGGGAATTATGAATCGTGACGTCACTGTACTTCCTTTTGTCTTTTAACCTCCGCAATTCGAATTCTATAAGATTCCTCATTTTTGTTCTCTCACAAGTTGATCTTCAGATTTCTACATAACACGATATAAAAACAGCTCTACGACCGCAACTATTTCCACAATGGCCTCTAAAAACGTCTTCATGTACGATCCCTGCACAAATTCTAAAATGTGATTGGTCTCACATCGTCTTAGCACTGGCACTACCGGTTACATTGGAGGTGATGCCTTCTATGCTCTGCAGAAAGCTCATCCCGAATGGAATTATACCATTCTCGTACGAAATGAACAAAAGGGAAAGGATATCCAAAAGGAGTATCCAAAGGTGAAATTAGCGGTTGGATCGTTGGATGATTCAGAGGTCATTAAGGAGGCTGCTTCTAAAGCTGACATTGTCCTCCGTGAGTTCATCTACGATTATTTTATGCATATTTATGAAGTCTGACTGGCTTAGACACTGCTGAAAGCTCGGATCACCAAGGGTCCGCCCGGGCCATCGCCGCTGGCTTACGATCTACCCACTCGAGCTCCAACCCTGGTTACTGGATCCATGTCAGCGGTACCGGTATTCTCTGTTGGTATGACGGCGATAACAAACGCATTGGAGATGGTCCTCTTCCCGAACAAGCCTACGATGATCTCGAAGGAGTTGAAAAGGTTTTGAACTTGCCCGACACGGCTTTCCATCGCGACGTCGACAAGATTGTCCTTGAAGAAGCAGCCAAGGATCCGGATGCCGTAAAGGTCACCATCGTGTGTCCTCCTACTATCTACGGCACTGGTCGAGGACCTGCCAATCAACGAAGCAGACAGATTCCGGGGTTGGTTGAAACAGCCCTGGATCGAGGCTATGGTCCAATCATCGGTGCCGGCGAAACGGAGTGGGACAATGTCCATGTCCAAGATCTGTCCAACTTGTTCAACATCCTCGCTGAACAAGCAGCTTCTGGCCAAAAACACGCCAACGAGGAAGAGATCTGGGGTCCCAAGGCATATTTCTTCGCAGAGAACGGTAAACATAAATGGAGCCATATTTCAGGTCTCATCGCCAAAGAAGCTCACAAGCAAGGACTGATTGAAAAGGGTGATACAAAGGTGTTGAATGTTAAGGAAGCTGAAGAGAAGCTTGGGTTCCAGGCTCTTTCTTGGGGACTTAACAGTCGCGGCCAAGCGAAGAGAGCAAGGAAGTATCTTGGCTGGAAGCCTACTGGTCCGAGCTTGGAAGAGTCGATTCCTGAGGAAGTTACTGTTGAGGCTCGACGATCTAAGAAGGCCTCTTTCCATTAGTAGTTAAAATGTAGAATGAGTCGGCTTGATCAAGTAAGAAGTCAAAAGGCGAGTGAGGATAACATCAGGCAGGACAGATAAAATAATCAATTCTATGATATGGAATGCTGGTTCAACCATTATGACCTTGTGTTTCCTCCACCGTGCAATGCCAATCCCCTGCTGCTAATTTCTACTGGACTTTGCCTCGGGCCGCAACATCCCAAATCTGCTGTACACATCGAAGCCCAGCTTCAAAAGCGCCCTGAATCCATCCATGAGTGAAGCTAGCCTGTTCGCCCGCAAAGAATACTCTGTCTGCCCAGTCAGGCTGCTGCATCGTCTCCAAGAACTTGGTCTTCTGCATTGGCCCGAAGTAACAGAATGCACTTCCGCCTGCGAGCTCATCGGCTGGGAATACTTGCGATGCACCGGCTTCAAGAAGTTCCAGCGAGTTTGCTTTTGGGAAGATCCTGTTCAGGTTCTCAGCAGCGATTTGGATGCGCCTTTCGGGAGAGAGTGAACCCAGAATAGTGGCATCTTGTTCAAATGTGTATGCAGCCATGATGACTCCACGGTGGGATTTCTCAAATTGGCTGTTACCATCTGTCTTTAGAAACATAGTGTAGCGAATAGGAAGGTCACTGACCAGACCTCCATCCTTCTTTTGTCCAGCCTTATCAAAGACATCCTCCCACCACCTTGTCTTGTACTGGAGCAGAACCTTGGTCACCTCTACATAGCGAACGTCGCGCACTGCCATTTCCTTCTTAGGAACAAAGGGTCTGGTCTTAGCAATTGTTCTCTGCGCGGTATATGGAATCGCCAAAATGATATAGTCTGAAGTGATAGACTTTTTCAAACTATTGGCGGTGACTTCATAGGTCACGTTGACAGGGCCTTGGAAAGGGACTTGTGGATCTAGCTGATCCTCGAGGCCAATCTCGGTAACTCGAGCACCGTAGATGATGACGTCGACCAATGAGTCTTGAACATGTCAGTATATGCTCCAGTCGATAATTCAGCTATATACGACTTACTACTTCCTCTTGCGCCGGACACGAAGGCATTAGGAATAGCATCCATTCCTTTTTGGAGCTGTTTCATGTCAGCCTGCTCGCCACCTTTGTTGCTCGACAAAAAGGCATCCTTGAAATATTCAGTGAAACCATTGTCAAAGACAGCATGGGTGTTTCCAAGATCATAAAGATTCAGAGCGTCTTCGGTCCAATGCGTAACATCAGTCAGGTAAGACCTGAGCGTACAGCTGTCGTACTTCTTGAAGGATATGTATTGGGAAAAAAGATCTTGCTTCCGATAATAAGCTCTAGGATCACACCTGAAAGCTTGTGAGATTAATAAAAGGATTGTTAATTGTAGGTTTGCCTTTTGTTGCAGATTATACAGTGATGATGACCCAGTTTGATATTGCTGTTGGTAACTTTCATATGGCAGGAGAGCTTGGAGAGAAAGCTGCCCAGGCTTAGACTACCATTTAATCCGAGGAGAATAATAAACTATGACTTAGGACTTCTAAGAATCAACATAGTATAACTACTATATCGTTCACTTTGATATTACAAAGGTATAGATGTGTGAATACCTGCGCCATATTCTAAAATAACGCGACTACCCTAAAGCAAACCTAGTGTGCTATGCGGCTGCACTGTTATTTAAGCGATCCAATCCTTCTTTTCATAGCCACCTGTGTTTAAATTCTCTCTGACCTCAAGGATCTGAGCGCTGTAGGTCAATTATTCGGAGCAATGACATCCGACACTTGGTCCGCTGCCAGTTCAGTGATGGATTAAACGACTTTTCGGCTCCGCTTTCCCCGATGCAACGTTATTGGCGTGTGGATTTGTGATCTAACTGAATTAAGAGTAGTGATCCGCCGAACCGTTCACGAATCTGGGGTAGATCCGGGGTAAAAATGGATCCGAATGCATCGGGCATCGGGCTAATTCCCCCAACTCTCGTCTTTGGGGTGAAGAATGGCACAAGGCCTCGGTTAATGAACCGGAGGATGATTGTCACTGTCAATCTTGGCTTACAACTAATAGATATAAAGACTGTGGGGTAGTCAAACGAAACACATTTCCTAGACAGTCAGCTTCAAGTTGACCAAGGCTTTCAAAATGTCGAAACAAGCTACAGAAGAAACTCATATCCCCGACGCCGACGCCAACGAATTCCAAGGCCTCGTCCTAAACGATGTTATCCCCCGCGATCGCAAACCATGGTACTCAGACTGGACCCTCTGGAAACTCAACCTCCTCCTCCTAAGCGGTCTTTTAACACAAACTGCAACCGGCTTTGATGCTAGTATGCTCAATGGAGCACAGTCACTACCTCAATGGCAAGAGTTCTTTGGTGAACCAAAAGGAACGAGACTTGGTGCTATGACCTTTGGGCCGAACGGAGGTGTTCTTATTTCCATCCTTATTTCTTCGCAGTTGTGTGATTGGCTTGGAAGAAGAATTCCTATTCTTATTGGGAGTGTTACCATTATTGTTGGTGCTATTGTTCAGACTTGTTCGTATAATTACGGCATGTTTGTTGCATCGAGGTTCATTATTGGGTTTGGCCTTGGTATTGTTTCAACTGCCGCACCACCTCTGCTCTCCGAGGTGACTTATCCGACACATCGTGGAAAAATCGTCTCTTTCATGATGGTCTCCTGGCCACTTGGTGCCATCATCGCTGCTTGGGTTACATACGGAAGTTTCCAGATGTCAAGTTCTTGGGCATGGCGTCTTCCCAGTCTTCTTCAAGCCAGCTTCTCTGTGGTTCAGGCTTCCTTGGTCATGTTTGCTCCCGAGTCACCTCGATGGCTTATTTATAAGGGTCGATACCAGGAAGCTAAGGATATTTTGGTAAAGTGGCATGGTTATGGAGATCCCAACTCTAGACTTGCACGTTTCGAAATGGCTGAGATTACGGCGACACTGGAGATTGAGAAGGTTCAGCAGAGATCGCGATGGGCAGAGTGGATTTCCTCCAAAGGAAACTGGCATCGCTTCTTTTTGGCGTTATATATTCCCGCCATGTTACAGTGGTCCGGCAACGCTCTCACATCATACTATCTGGCCAAGGTCCTCAACTCGATCAACATCACAGACCACAAGACCCAGCTTCTCCTCAATGCTGGCCTTCAAATCTGGGGTTTCCTCACAGCTGTCGTTTTCGCCACCTTGATCGACAAGTTCGGTCGTCGCACGCTCTTCCTTATCGGTATGTCAGGCATGGGATGTTCATATATCGTCTGGACAATCTGTTCTGCTCGCAACCAGCAAGAGAACTTTGAACATATTGGCTATGCTGGCGCAGTCTTAGCCATGATCTTTGTCTTCTCATTGTTCTATCATGCCTGCAGTCCCATCGGTTCCGCTTACATTATGGAGATCACACCTTACTCCCTTCGTGCAAAGGCATCTATGCTTTACCAACTCACTGGTAACTTGGCAGGTGTTTACAATGCCTTTGCTAATCCCGTGGCCATGGAGGCTATTGCTTGGAAGTATTACATTGTTTGGTGTGTTGCGATTGCGATTCATTTGACACTGATTTACTTCTTCTTCCCTGAGACAAAGGGTCATTCACTTGAGGAGGTGGCTGAGATCTTTGATGGGCCTGATGCCCCGGTTGGTTCCAATGCAATCGGTGCCAAGAAGATGGATGATATGGCTGGACACTAGAAGGAACTGAGAGTACAAGATAGAAGATTTGAGGAGAATCAAAGCATGGAGAAAATGAAACTATTATTACATAAATCGAGGGTGAACGAGAGCCAACAATAGCCTCCGCCATCTCAAAATAACGGGAAGAACAAGAGTCTATTGACACAAGTAGTCAAACATTTAGACCCCAAAGTAAGACTTTCGGCCTCATCCTTAAGACAGCCTGATTCTTACCTTCCGCTGTGGCTCTCCACCTGGGAAGAGAGAATTGTTCAAACACTGCACAACCGAATTACCATTCGTCAAACCTGATGTTAAACAAGTAGCCGCAGCCCCTGCAGCGAATGGCCCAAGAGCAGCCGTGCAAAGAGGGAGGTTGACTGCCAGCTGAATGGCAGAGTTTCCAGCCAAGTTCTGACAGGGCTCTGGCAGTTCCGTGATACATGTTTCAGAAAGTGCATTCTCGAGACAAGTAACCACTGTCTGACCCAAACTATTCTGGCTGATTAGGTCTGTACCAAGACATGTTGCAACGTTGCCTACAGCGAAACCACCAAGTGCAGCTGTACAAACCGGAATGGCTGCGATAAGGGCTAGTCCATTCGTATTGGCGAGATTCTTGCAGGGCTGAGGGACTGAAGCGCAAACTGGTTGGGGAGTCGGAGTCGGTGTAGGCGTCGCGCAATTGTCTATTCCAGTGGCAGTACCAGTTCCAGACCTAAACCCGAAAGCGATCTCCAGACACTGAACGATGCTGACACCAGTAGTAGACGAGCCGATTGATCCGGTGGCGAGACAAGTAGCAGCGCTACCAAGGGCGAACGGACCCAGAGCAACGGCGCAAAGGCCGACGTCAGCGACGAGTGCAAGCCCATTGGCATTCGCAAGATCCTTGCAGGGTTCGGGAAGAGTTGTGATACATCGACCTTCAAGGGAAGTGAGGATACAATTGGCGATATCTGATCCAACAGTGAATATAGAGGGTATCCTTGCCAGACAGGTAGCGACGTTGCCAACTGCAAATGGACCGAGTGCTACGGTGCAAGTTGCAAGGACAGGAACGAGAGCGAGACCATTGGTTGATTGAAGAGCTGCACAGCCTGCGGGAAGAGCCTTTTGACAGAATGGTGAAGTGCTTGCTGTTGGGATACACTCTGATGCTGAGGATACCTGAGACTGGGGGGTAGTTGGACTGGCTGAGGTGGAACTGATAGGGGCAGATGAAGATGAAGAGGCCGACGTGACACTCGAAGACTCGGGAGATGTAGAGCTGGCAGCACTGGTTGAAGACTCGGATGTAGATGTCTCGGTCGGTGAAGAGGAAGCATCGGATGACAAAGTTGAGGAAGTTTCTGGGACAGAAGAGCTACTAGCTGAGCTGTCTGATGGCACACTAGACGTGGAGGAGACCGTGGAAGACGGTGTTTCCGATGTAGGAATAGAGGTAGGCTCAGTGGTTGAGTCGATGTTGGTGGAAGGTGAAGCTGGGTTGGAACTTGAACTCTCGACTGACGAAGAACTGGTAGTACTAGCGGGAGGTGCAGTTGAGGACTCTGAAGTAGATTCCTCGGCTACCGACGACGAAGAGGATTCAGAAGAGGGAGTGGAGCTTGAGGTTGCATCTGTGGCTGAAGAAGTTTCAGGTGCGGATGGAGAGACACCAGAAACAGAAGAACTGCTCGCCAAGGTATTGCTGGAAGTCTCTGATGGTTCGTTTGACGTAGAAGAAGCCGTCGAAGTGTCAGAGACCGATGTGGGAACAACGGAGGAGTCAGCTGAGCTACTGGCAGACTCGGTATTGACTGAAGATGTCTCAGGTGCACCAGATGAGGTTCCAGCAACAGAGGAGCTTTGCACTGATGATGAATTACTAGTGGGAGCATCACTGGAAGTGGAAGATGGGCTCTCTGTAGATGAGGATTCAGTGAGCGAAGATATGACACTTGATGAAGAATCGTCTGAGCTCGTGGCTGGCTCTACTGAGGATGATGTAGTTGGAGCAGATGAACCGCCATTTGCCGAAGAGCTGCTTATGGGTGTATCACTAGAAGTATTAGATGGAGGAACAGATGAGCCAGATGTTGAGTCTCCAGAGGAGGCTGGGGCAGTGGTAGCGACAGAAGCTTCCGAGCTACTTGACCCAGAGCCAGTGGACGAAGCCATTGACATGCCAGACGTTGTGGGGCTAGAAAGGCCACTGTCCAAAGCGCTGCTAGAGGTTGTTGGTGCAGCATTGGATGTGGATGATGACAAGCCTGAAGAGGATACCGATCCAGTCGATGACTCTCCTGAGGATGGGAAAGTGCTAGATGACGGTGGAAGGCTAGATGAGGATACCTCTGTTGCCTCGGTAGACCCAGATGAGGCGGACCCTCCGGATGGAGATCCTGAAGAGGTTGGAGATGAAGTCGCCGGCGCATCAGAAGTTAAAGGGCTGGATGGACCAACTGCCGAAGAACTAGTGACTTCAACATCACTGGAAGCTGTTGTTGGGGTACCGGAAGTGGACAAGGATGCTCCGGTCGGAGATGAATCACTAGACGGAGAACCACTAGAAGTCTCTGAACCAATGACTGACCCTGAAGAGCTCGTGGAAGTTTCAGAGCTCTCAGAGGTTCTTGAGCTGGATGGATTTCCACCTGAGGAGCTGCTGACACCAATATCACTGGAAGTTGCTGGAAGGATATTAGATGTGCTAGCGGACTCAGAGAGCACAGAAGAGCCAGAGGATTCCGAGGCAACCTGGGATGATGAAGTGGTGTCTTGAGGACGGCCTGTGCTGGCGCTCGAGGATACTCCGCTAGCTGAAGATACGCTAGTAGTCCCTGAGGAAGATGCCGATCTCGTAGATGACTCTCCTGTAAGCGAAGTGCTGGAGGCCCCTGAGGAATTCTCCGTCCTAGAAGAAGTTCCTGCACCAGATGGAGAAGTCTGTGATGACTCGCTTTCAGATACAGCTGAGCTTGAGCTATCAGTTGGAGATCTTGAGGATGTAAATGATACACTGGAGCCCGAGGACGAAGTATCAACGGAGGAAGAAACACTGGATGAACCCCTTCCAGTGGATGTAGAAGTTGCACTGGTTTGGCCAGAAATTCCAGTATTTCCACCTGTCGCAGGCCCTGAAGAGGACACCCCCGAGCTCTGATGAGTCGAAGAACTAGGAATATTTGATGCACCAGTATTTGAAGTTCTGACAACTGAACTTGGTTGGCCTTGAGAGGAACTGGACGCTGATGAACCACCACTCGTAGCACTACCTCCAGGGGATGCAGTGCGCGTATTACTTGGCTCAAGTACAATAACAGTACCGGTAGGATCCGTTCCAGATGGTGGTAGTGTTATAGTAGTTGTAATAGGACCTTCACCCGTGATCGTAGTGAAGGGGCCAGTAAACGCTGAGGCGGAGCGTGAAGACGATGGTTCGAGAATAATGACAGTTCCTGTAGGATCTGTTCCTGACGGTGGAAGCGTGAGTGTTGATATATCCGTAGCAGTGCCCGTGTTAATTCCAGTGATAGTGGTAAATGGGCCTGTAAACGTTGATGCAGGACGTGAAGTTGAAGGTTCAAGCACAATGACTGTACCAATCGTATCTGTCCCTGATGGAGGGAGAGTAATTGTCGAGCCTGGACCCGTACCGGTATTAACACCAGTTATAGTGGTGTAGGGTCCAGTAAATGAGCTCCGTGGGGGAGTTGTACTAGGTTCAAGAATAATGACAGTGCCAGTTGAATCTGTGCCTGACGGTGGAAGAGTGACTGTTGATGCCCCCGTGGCAGTACCTGTGTTGATACCAGTAATAGTAGTAAAAGGACCAGTAAACGCTGAGGCAGGACGTGTTGTTGAAGGCTCAAGGACAATGACAGTTCCGATTGTATCTGTTCCTGAAGGGGGGAGAGTTATAGTGGACCCTGGGCCTGTGCCTGTATTGACGCCGGTTATGGTAGTGTAAGGTCCAGTAAAGGAACTTCGTGAAGCAGTCGTACTAGGTTCAAGGACGATAACTGTACCCGTAGGATCAGTGCCTGATGGTGGAAGTGTAACAGTTGAGCCAGCTGTGCCAGTACCAACGCCGGTAATAGTAGTGAAGGGGCCTGTAAAGGTGGTCTTTGAAGCACTTGTGCTGGGTTCCAGGATAATAACAGTTCCGATGGTGTCTGTTCCCGATGGAGGAAGAGTGAGCGTTGATGTACCTGTTGCAGTACCTGTATTTACTCCCGTTATGGTGGTGTAGGGTCCAGTGAAGGCGGTTCTACTAGCTGATGTCGAAGGCTCTAAGACAATCACCGTCCCGGTGGGATCATTGCCAGATGGTGGGAGCGTAACAGTCGAGCCGGCTGTACCGGTACCAACACCAGTAACAGTTGTGTAAGGACCAGTGAAGGTGGTCCTGTAAGCGCTTGTACTGGGCTCCAGAATGATAACGGTACCAATAGAGTCAGTACCAGCGGGGGGGAGTGTTACTGTTGTTCCACCCGTGCCCGTATTGATCCCAGTGATGGTAGTATAGGGGCCAGTAAAGGGGCCGCGAGACGTGATAGAAGTCGACTTTGCTGAGCCACCTGTCGCTTTTCCAGAGAAAGACTTGGAGCCATGGGAAGATGTTGAAGGACCAACAATGATAACAGTACCAGTACCATCAGTACCCCCGGGTGGAAGAGTCAGAGTAGTAGGCTTAGAACCAGGACCACCACTCGTGACAGTAATGTATGGACCAGTGAAGGGACCACGAGACGTGACAGAAGTTGGTTTTCCCGAGCCACCTGGAGAAGAAGGCTTGGGACCATGGTGGGATGTAGAAGGACTGATGATAATGACCGTCCCAGTACCATCGGTACCCCCAGGCGGAAGGGTCAAAGTAGTAGGCTTAGAACCAGGACCACCACTCGTAACTGTCGTATATGGGCCAGTAAAGGTGTTACTTTGAATTGCTGATGGAGTGATCACAATGACTGTTCCAATACTGGCGGTGCCAGAGGGAAGGAGAGTTAGAGTACTCGGCCCAACTCCCGGGGGACCAGTACTGATGACAGTTGTATATGGTCCTGTGAAGATATTACCTCCGTGCCCTGACGGACTGACCACAATGACCGTTCCACTAGGGTCATTGCCAGATGGAGGAAGAGTCAAAGTAGTTGGTCGAGATCCCTCAGGACCATTGCTTGTAATAGTCGTATACGGTCCGGTGAAATGCGGTTTTGGTTTACTGTTCCAAAGAATCGTTGTTAGCTAATTCAAAGAGAGAAGAAGAAGCGCACTCACCCAGTGATGTATCGTGTCGAAGTCTCAGTGACAGTAAAAGTAGTTGTCAAGGTAGTCGGAGCCCCAGTGACAGGAATTGTAACATTTCCAATGGTAAGCACCGTGTTAGTGGTGAAAACAGAACTTATAGTCACAGGATGAAGGCCAACGACAACTTCAGGCTGAACCTTGACGATAGACACTCCATCAGGACAATCCTTGATGTCGAGAGCCTGAGCCAAAGTCTGCAAGAGCAGAAGCTCAGGGATGAAACGAAGAGGACGCATTGCCAAAGAGAATGACAGTATGGGTTATTATCGTATGATGATTTCAGAAGCGAATGTAAGTGCTGATAATATAGACTATCTAGCTGCAGAGGCTCTCATATTTATGGACAACGATGTTCCAACCGCCCGAGATCATAACATGCCGACACGACCTCTCCGAAAGCGTACATATTACGAAAGTCTTACTCTTTCAACCCATAATAGTTCATTTGTCTTGTTGAGAAGTCCATCGCATTCTGGGCAATGGAATAAAGGTTCGTCTGGAATGTGAATATCGGAAAACTTCAAAGTGAAGTTATTTTCAGCTGAGTTCGCTTAGAGAGTTTCGCGCAGGAAAGACTCAAGGTCAACGATTTATCCTCGCTTCTGAACGCCACCAAATTCCTTCTTGTCATATATTAGTCTTTGGATGTAATATTCTGTCTGAATTGGGCAACTCGTCTCGTTCGAGGGTGTTCAAGGGGTTCATGGATGACTCGGCTCTCGGTGATTCGAATGTCACTGAACTCTAACCGACATAAATTCTATCCTAATACAGACGATTACTATATCCGTATCAGAGCCTCAAGGGCCATGAAAGGATTTATGATCTGACGAATTGTCCGAAGTCGAGATCGCGCGGACATGCTAGCGCACCAAAGGGTGCTGCCGAGACAATTAACCTTCTCCTAGCCAAGATTTTCAGCTGTCTATGTACCTCAAAAGTTCCAATCGGATTGTTCGCCTGACTCTCCAATAGCGAAGGGGCTTCATAGTTCGATGATATAGTCCAGAAAATCATCGGCTACTACTGATTCTTGGCTAGAATAGGGTCATGAATCCGAGAAGGACAACATTCCAGTTAAGCGATGTGATAGAGTTGAAAAAGGTAGAGAGGAGGTTCTGTTCCGCATCGAGGTTGCTGTGTTGTGATGGAGATTTGTTGAGAAAGGGGAAGATCCGCCGAGCTCTGTGATCTAACTACCTCATGAACGACGAGTTGACATGGCATACGAAGAAAAACATAAATAGTCCATGGGAAGTTCTACTCGGTGAAATCAATCACGCACAACTTGCTACTTCACTCGTTAATCATGTTTCTCACTCCACTCATTCTTCTCTTCCCTGCCATCAGCCATGCCTCCTGGCTCCCCTTCAGGCCAAGACACCAGCCTGATGATTGCACTTCAACCAGCACTCTAGCTCCTGTCACTCTGACCAGCCTCTATCCAACTTCAACCATTGGTTCTCAAGGTCAGGGCCAGGTGACAGGTGGCGGGACCCTGATCTACACTACTGCGCTTCCTACCCTCGGTCCCAATGGTCCAGGTCTGCATACTTATACCATCACTGCCCCTTGCACCGAGTCTCAGTGTCATCGTCCCGCTACAGAAGATTCTCCTCCTGGTTTCACTACCACGGGGGTTATATGTCACGTTTGTGGAGAGCAGCCGCTCACAACTACGCTGACTCTCCCTATCGAGTCAGCCACAGCTGCTCAGGGGTCTGGTGGTGGGGACGCCAATAACGGTGACACTACTTTTACTGTGCTTGTTACAGCCACAAGCCACAAAACTCATGTTTCCGTTGCCCCATCTTCAGTTCCAAGTGCGTACCCTTGGATTTCTCGACATGGTCCTGAAATTCCCGGTGCTTCTCAAGTCCCAGAGGGTGAAGGCTCTAGCCACAGTTCCAACCAAGATTCGCAGAGCCATGGATCTCCAGCTGTACCTGAGAACTCTGGCGCTGCTAAGCCTCCTGCTTCTGGCATAGATGCTAGTCCTGGCAGTCCCACTTCGGAATTTCCTAATGGATCGACTACTGCAGCGGAAAGTGAAGCTGGTAGCCCAGCCGGGGCGAAATCCGGATCGGGATCCTACACAAGTCCGTCAGATGAAGCTAAGCCCAACAACCCCACAGCAGCTGTCGTTACCGGCCACGCGACAGAGACTAAGGCTACTCGAGCTGTTCTCCTGAAAGTAGCCTTATTTGCTGTTATGGTCTTGCATCTTCTTTGTGTCTAAGTCTAGATGGGTATTAAGTCACTGGAGTCTGGATGGATTCTAGTTCCTAGTTCTTCTGACCCCTGCTTGTCAAAATCTTGAACTACATTCAATAAAAGAACAAATATCCATCTGAAAGCAATACTTCCTGTCGGTCGGGTAATTCGCTTATTGGATCTCCTAATTCTGATTTAACGATGTAATTAATTTCTATACTATATCCACTAATAATGTCATTTCAAATGCCCGATTGGTCCTTTCGGGTAAAATGTGATGTCACTGTCTCAGTAACCGTTGGGCCAAGCCATTTTCAACCTTTCTCCAGCTGAGCATGGGTCCGAACTAACCGCCCCATTTCGTACTGTAAATATTCCACTCGGAGTTTCTTTCCGCTTTACTAAACCATTCTAAGCCCTAAATGTACTACTACTGCGAATCAAAATGATGGGACTCTTATGACTAAACATTTACAAAGAGTTCGATACGTCAACCTATCATCTGAGAATCGCCACTCTGTATTTCCCCCATCAAAACATCATACCATGCGTCAAGGGCTTCATCCAGGTTGAAACTGCCACTGTCAAGGAATTCATTGACTTGGTTGACGTATGCTTCCACTCCATCTCCCATCGATAGAATCATCCCATCATTGGAATTGATGAAGTTTCCGGACAGACCAGGGGAGATGTTTGGGTTCAGATTCGCTGGAGTACTACTTTGGGACATACCGGCGAAGATTGTCTGGGCATAAACCTTGTTCCTTACCGCTTGGAACAGGTTCCTGTATCTGTCAAGATATGGGGCTTTCATGTTAGCAATGCCGTGGTCGATCAGGTCAAGACATGTCTTTGTTTCACTGAAGTGGCGATACTGTCTCCTAGGGCCATTTGAGCTCTGGGGCAATGCCATGGCCTGCCTTGACAGCTGGGTATTAGTCCTATTCGGGATACCAATTCGCTCAAACAACTCACCAATCACAGTAAAGGGCAGCCAATCCAACCAAAATGATATGATGAAGTTGTCGGAAGCATCTGCATACTGTCGAGATTCCCCACTCTGCTTCCAGTCTCAACCAATGAGTTATAGCAGTTGCCGCAGCTTTTGAGCAATAAGATGCCATCTGACGAGAGGGTACCATGAAGGTTGGTGAAGGTCTGTGCAGTAAGAGTTGCAAGAGGCAGTACTCAATTTTCATCTCCGAATACTCGCGACAAGGCTTCAAAGCCATTTCTTCCAGCTGCTGTTCCCAAAGCTCGAGGTCTCGTCGAATCTGGTCTGAAGTTGCACAAATTTGCTGGAATGTTGTGTCCATGGCCGTGCCGTTAGGTCCTCTTGCGATGTAAATCGATTCGAGAATGCGACCACCAATTCGACGAAGGGCGATCATATGTCGCAAAATCCCGACATTGTGCTTGTGGAGAACTGGTGCCATGGAACTCTCCAGAGGGGTAAGATTGTCGAATTCGGCTGTGCTGGGCAGCATGGTGTGAACTGCGTGGTCTCGAATGGATAAGACGCGACCTGTCAACGTCGCAACTTGTCTATTTCGTACTGTCAGCCAAGCAATATCGCCTATTAAGGGAGAATACTAGCCTTTCTAAGTTATAAACACACCACCATGTCCGGTTCCGGGTTTCCAACTCATCAGCTGTGAAGCCCCAGTCTTTGTTATGGCGGTGGAGACCAGCTTCAATGGCTGCCGACATGATGTAGCGACTTAGCTGCCATAGATCATTATTGTGTCCACTATTCGACGAGTCAAGCATCCAGATCGCTAAAAGAAGCACCGCTTGGATTCCGAAGAGGTCTCGTGGGTGATCATGGAACTCTTTGAAGAAGCGAAGGGCAGTTTCGAAGTAAGCCTTTGGGTCATTTAGATCCATCATAGCGGGTGATGAAGTGTCTTTCTGAGTCAATTGGCCACTGGCTAGCGCCAGAACAGCAAAAACGATGAATTTCTCTTGGTCATTACATTGTCTCGGATTCTCGTAGATATGCTGGAAGACTCTTCTCAGATGCGGTAGCTGTAGGAATGGCCACCAGATATGAACTCGAGCGATGTAAATATTGAGAAGCGATCGTGCAATGGGATGGGGTGGTAGTGCTGCAGTGGCTTTGCAGAGGGGCTGCTCTAGGCTGTTTCCCTGTTGCCCAGAATTCCATGGTGGAACGAGATTGAGCTGCTTGAAGAAAATCCTCGCAAAAGTAGACCCAGCAGCACTCCCGACTAAACAATTAATGAGTTAAGAGTTATATTAGTAATTCCGGTCAACTGGACTTACCATATTTACTCCCAGAGTATAGGTCTGATCCCCCGGTGATGAGAAAGCCTACTTCTTCAGCTTCCTTATGGAGATCAGCTGGGGCTTCATGGTCCTGGCTGGGCTGCAAGGGCTCTGATGCTGCTTCAATTACTGTATCATTCGGTGTCGGAGCAAGCCGTAATCTTGCCTCCAAATCATTGATTCGATCTTGGAGAGCTTTCACTACTTCATAAGGATACGAGACGCAGTCGGTGATATTGCAAGCTTCATTTTGCCTTGCACATGAAGAGCACTGTGGCACTTTGAGATCACACTAGGTACAAGCTCGGGGTCAGCCGAGGGTCCATGCAAGCTGAGGTATTGTCGTGAATGGAGTGAACTCACTTTCACCTTGCGTGACCTGCATCTACTACATGCCTTTGAAACAGATGGATGCAGATTTGACAGCATATGGACATTATATAAACACAATCTAAGATGATTTCTTGTCGAAATAAGAGAATTGTAGCGGAAAGAGTTTTCGTGCCTGTCCGAATTAGTGGAGACATTTATATTGACGCCATTCCGGATCGGAATTATCGGTCCGACAATTAGCTCGGCATTTACCGAAGCAAGTGATCAGTTTAATGAGGATAATGTCAATCATTGTCGGTGACATATACATGGGAAAAAAAGATTTTAATTGCATTAAAACATGGAAAGTCTATAACTGTGATATTTCTCTATCGCTTAGTATGTATAACGGAAGTTGGGATTCTGCCAATCCGTCTTATCCTCCCTCTCAGCTTCCAATCCGGCATCAGTGTCATCGTGAGTCTTTCCATATTGGTCATCACGTCGCTTGTTTTCCAGGGCGCAAAGTATATAGTAAGCCAGGCCAGTAGCAGCCATCAGGGCAAATGCTGCAAGCAAAGATCCGATCCCTAGCGTATATGTCGGTGCCTGTCGATCAAGATAGAATTGAGGGCCAATAATGTTTCCAACCGCTATGAAGCAAAACTCAGCATTTGAATCAGGGAGATGGGAGCCGACAGTACATACCGTACACGATCGCGATAGAAATGCCCATAAAGCTCTTCTTAGTTGCACCAGCTGTATTTGATGAAGACAAACTAAGTAGGAAAACCCAAGGAACGTTGTAAAATCCCATTAGGTAGACGCCAGCTAGGGAAGCATCGCGCTGGGTCGCGACATTAAGAGAGTGCACCATGATAGCTCCAACGAGGCCCATGAGTGCACCCCCAATCCAGAAGATACATCGCAGATTCGGGATGAAGAACGCGATGGTAGTCAAAATAGCCTGGCTGATCATAGCAACAGCCGCCTGCGGAGTGGCCATCAAAACGGTCTTTGTCTTACTAAAGCCATAGCCAGCGATGATGAGTGGGTTGAAGTTGGTGATACCCGCATTGGCGATGGCGTAGCCGAATACGCCGAGCCAGATGCAGTAGCACTTGGGGTCACGAAGTGACTCTAGAATTTGGGATGTTTGGAATTTCTCAAAACGAGTCAGTGATCGGGTCTGACCATGTGACATACGCGAACCATAAACTTACCTTGTTAGATTCGATACCAGTCTGATTAGGTGCCAGACGAATCATGGCCAGTTTCTTTTCCTCCTCCGTAAAGAACCATGCTTTGGATGGAGTATCTGGGAGACCGACGAAGACGAGAGCTCCAATAAGGACGGTGCAGGCTCCATAAATAATAAAGATATACTGTAACCTCGTATCAGCATGAGCCTATCTCACAAGTACATGTCGCTGACCTTCCAAGTTGACAGTGAGCCATTGATTTGTCCAATAGCATAAGACAAAATGCCACCAAACACGCCAGCGAAGGTATTATACCAAAATGCAGTTCGAAGAGGCTGCTCGTTTCGCAGGTACCACATTGAGTTGATAATCATCATGCAAGGGAGAACAGCAGCTTCAAAGACGCCAAGAAGGAATCTGATAGTCGCCAAGCCAGCGAAATTATGGCAAAGAGCCATGAAGCAAAGGCACGCACCCCACAAAACAAGGCATCCTCCAACGTATTTACCGATAGGTATTTTCGTCATCAACCAGAGGTTGGGGAATTCCATGGCCAAGTAACCGAAGTAGAAGATGCTACTGAGCCAACTGTATTCTTGTGGCTTGAGATGGGCATCTTCTTTGATTCCGAAGATAGCAGCGTACCCTAGAGCGTTCTACAAAAGTTAGGTATCAATTAATCACCATTGGGCGAACAACTGTACCTTGTCCAAAAAGGCCAGTGTCATGCTGAGAACAGCAAGCGGCATGACCACAAGGTCAGTCTTGAGGAGAAGGCGCTTCGACTGGGCTTTTGTCAATTCAAGAACTTCATCGCGATCTTGGTCTGAAACAACAGATTGCGCCATGTCCTTATCCGGGCCCTCATCAGCCTTCGTTTGTGTCGACATTGTATCCAGGCAATAATGGTTGAGCTAGACAATACTAGAGCCTGGTATTTTCTGACAGTCTTTGGATGTCTCGTCGACTTTATGGAATCTTGACACGAACCACTTCTCCAGATTAGCACGGGGAGTTCATCGCTGTTTTCTCGGTCGGGCCACTCGGTCACCACCGAGCTCACTACTCGGACGCTACCGAGGTCGCTAAACTGTCTAGCTCTATCGCCCCGCCTTCTTATCAGTGATAGAGGTGATAGTGAGCGAACCAGAATTGGCTCCGATGACGATTTAACAGGCAAGTGATCACGTCAAGTTCGCCGAGTCAGATAACGGACAATATCGGCCAATCTGCTATCGTTAGTTATCCTTTGGAACAACTGTTAGGGAATACCAAAAGCTAGACCTAAAACTGGCTGGGACTTCAAGTAGCTCTTATGATATTACAATCCCCACCAACATCATGCCTTCTTATCATTCCACGATTCATATCTTCCCCCGCACGAACATCTACCCCAGGCTGAACATATCCGCGAGTCAGCTCGGTCGCGACCGAATTTGCTGTGCGGTAGACACCGAGCCAGATGAAATTGTTATGAGATCGAATGCAACACGACTCAAATGTCGCTCAAAGTCGGCTGATACAATATTTAAAGCGATTGAACCATTTCCCCCCTGCATCATGAATCAATAGTTGCACCACTAACATCCCAACCGCAACAATATGACAAACTCAAAGCAAAATAGCCATGGGGGCTCGACACACAGCTCAATCCCAAATGCTAAAAATGCCACTATTCGGGTAATTAACCATACCCTAAATATGTGTAGAGTCATTTGCTAACCATATTCCAGGTTGGCATACGTGATGGTGTTTCTGGAGACTTCAAGTTAGTTCCTAGAGAAGAGGCTGTTGTCTCGGTGTTCGACTCAAATTTCCTCATTGGCGATGGCATCTGGGTAAATCAAGAGCACAGCACAACATCTGAGATTCATCTACTGACGAATATTTAGGAAGGCATTCGCGCCAACAAAGGGCGGGTGCAGTTTGCCCGAGAGCATATCAACCGTCTATTCCAATCTGCTAAGGCAATGTACATGGATCTCGGCTTATCAAAAGGAGACCTTCTCAACTTGATCCATCAAACACTTGACGCGAACGACATGGGCGACGATGAGCATGTGCACATTCGACTTGTTGTCAGCCGAGGCCTAAAAGCAACACCGTATCAAAATCCCAAAGTCAACATCGGTCTGCCTCTGATTGTCATCATACCTGAGTCAAAGGCAGTCGACCCCAATTCCAAGTCCAGAGGTTTGAGACTTGCAACAACATGGGTTCGTCGTGGTCCTCCTGATGTCAAGGATGAGCAATGGAATCACATCTCAAAGGCCACAGATGTTCAAGCTTGTATACATGCAAACGTCATGGACGTAGATGAAGCTCTTATGCTTGACCTACGAGGTTTTGTCAAGACATGTAACTCGGTCAACTTCTTCATCATTCGAGGAGACGAAGTCTGGGCGCCTACAAAAGATAACCAGATGCAAGGAATTACTCGCCAAAAGACTATCGATGTCTGCCGAGCTAACGGAATCACTGTTCGGGAGCTTGACTTCACCCTTACCGAGACTTATGGCGCGGATGAAGCTTTCTGCACAGGTACATTTCCATCACAGATTCATGTTACGGAGATTGATGGGCGAGTTATTGGTGATGGGAAGAGAGGTGCTTTGACGGAGAAGATCCAGCAACTATATACAGAGCTTGTACGGAAAGACGTGGGAAGATCGAGGGATGAAATTATGGCGGAAGTGGTCAGTCCACGGGACTTGTCGTTTTTAATGTCAAAGCTGTAATCATGGAAAAGTAGTGATAGATAGACCCGCCAAGATAACTATATTGTTCTATTATTCTCGTGTTTCATGCGTCTTTTGCTCTCAGTATGGGTTTTCTATCCTTACATCTGTAGCTCACAAGCAGACGTCGAATCGGATATAGCTGGGAAGGTGAAGAGGCCCCGAGTGCGTCTTGAACTTGATATGTTGATTCTTTCTCCAGGGTAAAAGCTTTCAGAACGAGTTGACAGTATGTCCAAAAAAGCAGTTGTTCGGAATGCACGTTTACTTACATTACCTCTTACCCGAATTTAAAATAGTTACGTGAGCGATCAAAAAAGCTACTGATTTTTCTTTTTATTAATTATAACGAAAGGATACTCTACTGTGGATGAAAGCTGCGTTATAGAAACATCTCTCTATCCAACTTTGACGACAATAGTTGCCCTGACAGAAATCCACAGCAGACATATTAACGTACAGCGCCGCTGCCCGGGACAAAGCGCCGGTCTATGGAGTTAAGAACGGACGGTAATACTTTGCTTCAATTACTTTTGCCAGTAGGTCCTCATGATATTTGCCAAAATATGGCTCTTCAGGGGTTCCAGCACTCAAGTTCAAATGGTCTTTTTTTATTTTTAGGAACTCAAGTTCATGGGGGACGGGCCTGTATGTTTCATTTACCGTGTTTGGCTGGTGAACGATGTCGAACCCCGCCTCTACCTCATGCAAAGACTACAAATTAGGTAATGCAAATCACCTAAGTCTACCTTAAGTATCAGTTGATTTCCCTAATCCAATCTTTGTTTCTCTCCTGCTTGCAAGAAACACTTTCGGTTTGACTCTATAAGGTTGGGTAACTCAATTACGGGCTTGCCAGGCGCTGCTTCTTCTCAGGTCAAATCTTCCCATAAATTACGTACACCTATTTCTTTCAATATGACAGTTTCTCCAGAAGTAGCTGCGATCATCAACCGCAAAAAGGCGCAATACTGCCGTTTCGCAGACTCCAATCAATGGGACCGCTTCAATACTATCATGCTGCCCAACGCCACCTTTTTGTTCCATAACCCAGACGGCACTCTTGTTAAAAAAGGTGAAATTGAGTATTCATGGTCTTCAACCGAGTCTTTTGTGGAGTTCTTCAAGAATGAATTCAAAACCATGCAAACAATTCACATTGTGGGACAGGCAGAGATGGAGCAGATTGCCGATGATGAGATCAAGGCCATTTGGGCCGTGACCTACCACGCTGGTACTAAAGAGCATGTTGGAGGAGTGCATGGAACAGGCGGCGGACATTATCACGAGATATGGAAGAAGGTTGGGGATGACTGGTTTATGAAAGATTTGAAGATGGAAAGATTGTATTGGAAGGTCTTGACTGGTTCATCTGCGCCTGACAGTCGACTTTAATCTACGTAGACCCATTGACACCGTTGGTCCTTTTAGCTTCAGTTGCATCTTCAGCATCGACGCCTCTATACTCAAAATATTTACTCCATTCACGATCATTAATCAGATCTTGGGCTAGCCTCTTTTCATAGAAGAGAGCAAACTCGCATCCTTCATCTGACTCTGGTGATGGGTCGCGTGGGGGATAGATGATAATAACACCCTCTGTGATACGATCAAGAATGTGTCGGTACGCAGCTGGCTTGGCAAAGCCAAAATCGGCGGATGTAATATTCGCGTCTCGATGGTCAGTTTGGAGGATTGAAAGCGGAGGTTGCGCGTCGACTCGTGTGTTTAAGGATGTTTTATCTCTCACTGTAGCGACTATTTCAAGCGTCTTGTCAAGGTTCTCTTGAGTAACGCTGTCGGTCAATCTTCGAATGTAAGACGCCAGCTCGGATAGAGACCACTCAGATATGATCTGTGCTACTGTTGGTTGTGTAACAGGTGCGGTGGGAGATGTCACTGCGAACATGACATTGTGTTGGATACGAGGTGGGACTTTTGGACTGTGCATACGCCGTCTCATATCGATGGCTTCACACCAGTATAGGGTCGACTGCGGATCAGGGTTGAAGACTGGAGCTCGAATACGCGTGAGGTTACGCCAGATGAATGCTGAGAAGGCATCGTACGTTGATATCCTTGTTCCATCAGTAGGCTTGGCTTTTTCTTTAAGCTCGGCCGCTTTGCTTTTGGGAAGATGGAAGAGAAGCGACACTCCAAGTTGGTGGCCTGGATGGCGCTCTGGAGGAGCTGGTCCATTGATCTTCATATTCTCTGGAGGATCTTGCTTGATAAATCGAGAAACATCCAGATTCAGAGGATCCCAACTCGGAAACCTTGTGTTATTGACGATGGCATAGCAGTTCTCAGCTAACTGATGAACAAAACCTGCCCAACCCATGACATCGTTTGTATAGTGATGATGATGAATATTGAAGACAAGACCACCACGAATGAAGTTTGCCTTGAATGCTGATACGCCGGGACTGTTGTCTGGATGGGCTTCTGGCTTCTCGCCATAGGTCATGGGAGGAACACTCCATGTTTCAAGATCACCAAGAGTAACAGCACTGAAGTGTGTTTTCTCAAGATCTCCAAAAGAAGGATATTTGTCTGCATCTTCAGATGCATCAAGCCATTGAACGAAAAAGCGAACAGTACTGTCCTTCTTCTTGCTGAAGGAGTGACCACCGCTTGGATCTTTCTCAATTGTGCCGCAGTAGTGTCGCGCTTGAGCTAGAGTTCTCTCAAGACCAGACTTGAGAACCTCAACTGCTTTCTCCTTCTCGTCGTCTTGAAGCTTGAAGAAGAGAGCGTAGTTGTTGTAACTGCAGACTGTGAGGTAGTCCAATGTGGTGACCTTGAACCTCTCCTCTTCGGGATCATTCTCCCAACCAAGTGGGTGAAGATGGTGGACTTGTTGTTGAGGCATCGTGTGTCAAACGCGAGGCATTCAGATGAATGTGGTGTCTTCTGTAGGGAGGTCTACAATGAGAGAAGGCTATGGGCATGAGAGTGCTGCCAAAGTTATGAGCAGGCTTATCATCCGAGAGTGGTGACTGCAGGATTGTGAGGCGAGATTGATCTTCTCACAGTCAACGGCGAGGGGTTGCATCAACACCGAGGTTCCAGTCCCCTGGAATCGAATAGAACCCTGAAAGACTTCCGTGGCAGGTGAACAGCTGTAGCCAAGAGAATGGCCTGATAATACCAGGAGTTTCCACAACCTTGAAGTTGGAACCAACACAGGGTCGCACCCCTAAAGGATCCCTAAACTCCCGACCGTTGCCTATGCCAAGCAATAGGAATGAGACTGCTGATCTATTTGAAGCTTCTGATGCATTGTGACGACGTCGGCGAAATTGTGCCGTCTATACAGGGGTGATTGAACTTAAAATACCGGAGAAGAACCAGTAACGGGAGCTAGCCAGAGCGTCCGCGGGCCGTTGTAAATCATAAGCACTAGTCTATTTTGTGATATATCATTAAAACACAAGACGAAGGATTCTCAATTTCTCAGGCATCAGGCTGGTCTTTGGAATATTTTTCAATATTTGAGAAGAAGGAAAAAGCGACTGGTTTTTCTTCTAGGTTCCTATTTGCTCAGTGACTCGGCTTTGTTGGATTGGGCAAAGATCGCCTCTCCATAACTATACCCAAGGCCTTGGCTGCAGCGATGAGACATGTTGGTTCATCCCTGCTCGAGTTGTTTGTTCCCGTCACCGGGGACGAAGAATCCACGGACTTGGAGGCGGTTCATCAAGCCTGCAGTAGTCTTGTCTTCCTCCTAGACTAACGTTCCCTTGGTAGAGTAAGATCAATGTCTTAATCCTTTGGGCATTAAGGTGGCTTCAATCTCAACGCTAGCATATAGCCAGTGCGGCCCGAGCGATCATATCATTCTTCCAGCCTGGGCGATGCCCACGGCCGGCAGGTGACAAGTATCACCATTACCTGTCTTTTCTTGAGACCAAAGGGAGCGATTACTGAGCGGAGTCTCCTGTCGCGTAGTTTGAAGTCCGCTCAATGTTGCCAAGCTTCAGGGAATACAGGGAAGAGTCGAGCTGTTACGCCCTGCTGCGGCTTTTCACGGCAGTTACCAATGGAATCCCAAGAGGCAACATTCCAAGTCCTTGTATAGTTCATTAACCCCTATATGTTCGATTGCCTTGAATTTGCAAGTTGGTCCGTCTCAGTCATATTCACACGAACCAGATAACTAATCCGTTACAGCCACCGTTACAACACCCCTCTTCCAACTCAAGGGATTCATGTCCAATATTGGGAATGATCGCCAGGAGTGAGCAGAAGCAAACATTAATGCTGACAGATGTCTCAATGAAAGTCTGCGCCAGATAGGACAGCATATTGCAATAAGAGAATACCATGTAGATGGTAATATCCAATTGTATACAAAGTATGACCCGATTCTATCCTACGATGTCAATCGTTGTTTCGCCCCCTGGGCTGAGATACAAGGGTTAATGGTTCAACATTATTGCAATGGGATACCAACAGGGGAAGACATTGCCGCCACCTGGTCGTATTATCTGTTAAAAGTCAGGTTATTCCACCTGAGTGATGTAGTGCTTGGAGATCGCTGACCATTTTGTTGTTCTGTGCTTTCAACTTTAGTTCTTCATAATGGCTACTATTGATCTTGATGGGCCGGCCCTTGCGCCGCCTAAGGGCGAGGTGTCAAACCTCAACGACCCTCCCAACCAGAATGGTCTCGCATTGGCCGTGCTTATACTATGCGCAAGTGTCACTACTATATGCTTTCTGTTGAGAGCTTATGGGCGCGTGTATTTTCTGAAAAAGTTCCAGACTGAGGAGAGTGAGTACAACCCTCTTCAATACTAGACTTTCGAACTAACATACGTAAATAGTTCTCGTCACTATCGCCTACGTATGTACTGGCCTTTGTGGTATGAAATGAAGCATCACTGACGATATGTAGGGTAACTTTTGGGGTGCTGCGTATGCAACCTTCAAGATGGTAGAGACTCCTGGATACTTCGTCCATCAGTGGAATGTCCGTCTCAGAGACGTGATTCCTACCAACTATGTAAGTCCAGAGCCTTTCCGCGCAGACATAAACTTACTGTTGATAGTGGGTTCTAGTCTTTGGGGTGTGCTACTCCTTCGTCCTACCATGTCTGAAAATTGCTATCCTGACCGAATGGTGCCGACTGTTCGTACCGAAAGGTACAAAAATGAAGAGTTTCTTCTGGTGGGGGTGCATGGCCATTGGTTTTGTTCAACTCACTTCAAACTTCGCTATTATCGTTGCCCTGAATATGCAGTGCACTCCTCATGAGGGAATATGGAACTTTATGATTCCGAATCGCAAGTGTTGGGATTTGCACAAGTTGCAGGTTGCATCTGCTACCATTCACCTCATCTGCGATATTGGGATACTCTTGCTTCCGCAACAAGTAATCTGGAAGTTGAAGATGTCTTGGAAGAAGCGGATGGGTGTTTCTGTTATCTTCGGCCTCGGTGTGCTGTAAGTGAACCGCTGATCTTTTCCATCATCCTACTAATAATCTCAGCGCTTGCGTATCCGCAGCATTCCGGGTGGCCGTCACAGTCAAATACGGAAAGGCAGCCGACGCTCTCTACGCTCTCGCTCCATTAGTCTTCTGGGCCACCGCAGAAATGACATGCGGTTTCTTCATCATCTGCGTACCCTGCATTCCCAAGATCCTCAAAGATTCGGGAGTTATCCGCAACATCAAGCGGGCCTTTGGCATGACCACCACACCGACGAATCCCAACAGCGCCGATCGATATGGAAGGAACGTTTCAAAAGGTTCACAACTCTCTTCTACTGCAAAGTCATACTATAAGATCGATGAGGATGGGGTGCCACTGGGAACCATGAAGGGATCGGAATCGACAGAGCATCTACGTGATAGCATGAACGGGAGTGGAATTATCCGAACGACACATATCAATGTCACTGAACATAATCCACCCACTAGTGGTTCGGACAGTCTCACGCTGTTTCCAAGGTCGCAGAAAGCGTGGTGAGTCTAAAGTGAAGCATGATTGAGCCCCATCGGGGAACGGGCAAATATCGTCCACGCGAACCTCTCTATGTAATATTGTAATTTATATATAAAAAGCCAGAATTACAGGTCAAGAGCTTAAGCTAATACTAAATATGTGACACACCATAGCAGCCGGAAGTTCTGAACCAGACCGAGGGTAGCTAAGAGGGACTCCTTATCGTGACACCCTAGGACTTTAGGTAAAGGCATCCCAATACTTATGGCAGCCTTACCTATCTTTTACCATAAGGCCACCTTTCCTTCAGTCCACCTAGAGCGATCAAGAGAGGAGAAAATTGCACTAATAATCGACTGTTATTCTAACAGTAGATGATACGATAATGATTGATGGTACCCAGTGATGGAATCTCATCTCCACTGAACAAGGAATATTACGAATGGTACGGTGATAACTTTCAGGGGTAACTGCAGATCCCGTCCTAGGGTACCCTGTACGATTTTCCGGAAGTTTTCCTAGCTTCCATTCCCGGAATTCCGTGTCCATTTTTGAAGAAACTAATCAGCTGATAGACAGTTCTAAACTTCAATAGAATACTGTGGCTTTTCGGCAGTTCTAAAGAATCTCTGTATGAGGCAGGTTACGGCGCTTCGGAGAAACACTGCCGTTATTACCAGTTCGGCGGACATGTCCTTTATCTTCTTTAAACGGGTCTTGAGTAGATTATGAATACTCGGAAGTTTAGTATACCTTTAGTTCGATAAGCCTAACGCCCGCTTGATGCCCTATAATCCTCGGTTACGGTGTTGGTCTCTTGGCAAACTTCCGGCAAGTTTGACCTAATTCCCCGATTACGACTAGGCGAGAAGGTTCAGGCTTAGATACCAAGTAAACTCTATTTGCTTCAAAGCATCTGGAAGGTGAAGACTGTTACAACTGGATCGGCTACTGACCGTTTGTTATCAAAAAAGGTTTCAATGAAAGATAGAGGCCATTTATGGAAATCGTCTAAGTCAACATAAGGCAGCAATGGACATGGTCGAGGGATGAGCTAATTCAGTGCATCGGGATACAACTCTCAGATCATCTTTCGGGGAACTTTCATATAGTAGCCGATTAGTAAGTATCTTGGCAGGGATGGAGATGATGATGTTGCTATGAGTTTCGTAGTTCAAGTCGTAAAATAAAACACGGAGTACTATCAAGTTGGCAATCTCAATCAACAAGTAATCGTAAGTAAACGCATTACAGCAACATGACTGACATCGCAATTATTGGATACTCTTTCAAGCTTCCTCGGGGTGTCGAGGATGACGCCAGCTTTTGGGAGGTCCTGAGGAATCGACAAAACCTGATGTCTGACTGGCCTGAAGACCGTATCAAGACAGAATCGTTCGCCAACAATAAGCAGCAGAAGGTGACAAAATGAGCATCGTAATTAGGTAATAGCTAATGTCGCTTTAGTGGAATGGAAAAGGAGGACATTTCATCACCGATGATGTAGCTGGTTTCGACGCACCTTTCTTCTCCGTCACGGCGAAAGAAGCAGCCGCCATGGATCCGATACAACGCTGGACACTAGAAGCCACCTATCACGCATTTGAGAATGGTAAGTTGAACTCATATGTGGCACTAAACAGAGGTACTGATTGTTGCGTAGCCGGTATCCCAATGGAGAGTCTCAAGGGATCTCGTACTGCCGTCTTCTCAGCATCCATGCTAGAGGATTACAGCAGAATGACAGCCATGGACCCATATAACTTGGAGAGAACAGCTGTCACCGGAAGTACCGTTTCATGTATCATTCCCAACCGCGTCAGCTGGTACTTCGACCTCCGTGGACCAAGTATTCATGTCAACACTGCTTGTTCAAGCAGCCTCTCTGCCGTCGACATGGCTTGCAAGGCTCTGAAAAGCGGCGACGCATCTTGTGTAAGTCGGTATACATGCCTTATTTCCCCTTACTAATCATCCCAGGCTACTGTCACGGGTGCCAACCTTCTTCTCGATCCAACTGTCTTCCAAGCCCTGGCTAACCAGGGCTTCCTCTCGCCCGATGGCGTTTGCTACAGCTTTGATGAAAGGGCTAACGGATATGGGAGAGGAGAGGGAGTGATCGCACTGGTTCTTAAGCCAGTACAAGCTGCTATCGAGAATGGTAATATGATTCGTGCGGTTATTCGGTCTATTGGATCTAATCAAGATGGGCATACTCCTATCCTTACGCAGCCTAGTGCCGATGCTCAAGAGGAACTCATACGCCACGTTTATGAGAAGGCGAACCTTTCTATGCGTCAAACACGTTACGTCGAGGCCCATGGTATGTTGGAGAACAGGATGTACAGGCTTACTAGCTAACTTAACCCCTTAGGAACCGGCACGCCCGTTGGTGACCCGATCGAGATGAAGGCCATAGGTAGATGCTTTCGCGAGCACCGGAATGCATCAGAACCTCTTTACGTGTAAGGGGATATGTACGAGTGTAATGATGATTTACTGACCTGTGCTGCAGAGGGTCGGTGAAGGCAAATATTGGGCATCTCGAAGGAGCAAGCGCCCTGGCAGGCTTGATCAAATGCATCTGTATTGGACCCAACCCCCGGATATTCATGACGTGAGACTAATATGGCAAGTGATTCTTGAGAAGGGTATTATTCCGCCTAATGCACTGCTGGAAAGAATCCATCCGGCACTCAATACTGGCTCCTACAATATTGAGGTGAGTCTAATAGTCGGTGCCATAGCTCCATGCCTGACAAGACTATGGCAGGTACCAAAAGAGAGTATTAAGTGGCCTGGGAAAGGCCTTCGTCGCGTATCAATCAACTCCTTCGGATTCGGCGGCTCAAACTCGCACATTGTTCTTGACGATGCTTATCACTATCTCGATGATCGAAAGCTCAACGGGATGCATAATACGGCCAAGGCTCCCAAGCTTCGGGCGAATGGACATACAGCCATGAATGGACATCATACCAATGGGACGAATGGTACAACTCATCGAGAGCTAGAAATGGACCAACCGAAGCTACTCGTATGGACAGCCGCAGACGAGAAGGCAGCCAAACTCACACTAAAATCTTATGATGGAGTCTGGAAGGACACCATTTCTGGTAATCCCGGGAAATTAGCCCAGCTGGCGTTTACTCTCGGTTCTCGACGGAGTAAGGTGCTTTGGAGGAGCTTCTATGTGACCGATGAATCAGCGACGAAGGCATTGACACCATCGAAACCGATTCGAGGCTCCGATAATCTTGGCATTGCCTTCGTATTCACAGGCCAGGGAGCTCAGTACGTCAACATGGGACTGGGGCTCGAGCATTATCCTGTCTACAAGGAGACCTTGCAGACGATAAATGACATCTACTCCCAGCTTGGTTGCTCGTGGAACCTGTTCGGTAAGTAAATGCCCTGTAAGACCTCATACCGTGTACTAATCAATACCTCATTAGATGAGTTGGCGTGTGCTGGTAATATTAATGAACCCGAGTATAGTCAGCCTCTATCAACCGCCTTACAGATCGGCTTGTTCGAATTGCTTCTTAGCTTTGGTATCAGACCTCAAGTCGTCATCGGTCATTCTTCTGGAGAAATAGCTGCTGCGTACGTATGTCTATCGCTACACGTTGATATCAACGATTTAACAATCGACAGATATGCTTCAGGCGGCATATCCCTAGAATCAGCGTGCAAAGTCTCTTACTTTCGTGGTCTGCTCGCTAGTAAGCTTAAGCGAGAAATGGTTGCCTCACCCGGAGCTATGATATCTATAAACCTGGCAGCACCCGATGTTTCAGAATTTCTGCACAAGATTGGCGTCACTTCGGTCAATATAGCGTGTATAAACAGTCATCTGAACACGACTCTATCAGGTCCCGAGGAAGAAATTGATGTGATCAAAGCTCAGGCTGATCGAGACGGAGTCTTTGCACTGAAGCTCAGAACCGGAGTAGCGTACCATTCACCATTCATGAAGGCGATAGCAGAGAAGTATCTTTCTACTCTCGATGATCTCAGTACGGGAGATGCTGATATCAAAGTCCCAATGATCTCGACTGTGACTGGCAAACGGATTACCACCAAAGAAATGATATCCGGAAAGTACTGGGTTGACAACATGCTGTCTCCCGTTTGCTTTGCTACAGCTGTACAGGTCATTGCAGACAAGATTTATTCACGCAATATTGGCTTGGGTAACGTCACGGACATCATCGAGGTCGGACCTCATCCAGCTCTTCGCCGGCCTGTCATGGACACGATCAGTTATCTGGGGAGTGCCGTAAAAAGAATTCGATACAACTTCGCACTGCATCGATCCCACTTAGCAACACAAACTACTCTCGAGTTCGTTGGTCGTCTCTTCTGTCAAGGCTATCCTGTCTCAATCGCAGCAGTAAATCAGCAACTTGGCAACGAGAGGTTTCTAGTTGATTGTCCCAAGTATCCATTCGATAGATCCCAACGATACTGGGCAGAGTCTCGAATAAGCCGCGACTTCAGATTACGTAGAGCGGTAAAAGGATACCTGCTCGGCGTTCTCGTGTCTGACTGGAACCCACTTGAGCCTAGATGGAGGAGCTTCTGGAGCGTCGACTCATCCCCATGGGTGGGAGACCACAAGATCAGCGATACGGTGCTTTTTCCTGCTTCTGGTATGATCATCATGGCTATGGAAGCTGCTCAGGAGATGATCACCTCAGGAGACTTCATCACCGGGTACTTCATCGAAAAGGCAGAGTTTATGAATCCAATCGTTGTCCCTGAGACTTGGGAAGATCGTATTGAGACCCAGGTCCGACTTCGACCAGTGACAGCAGATCAGACCCAGAGACATGAAGTGAGTATCTTCACGTATGCATGGGGCCAATGGGTCGAGTGTTTCCGCGCCACAATCTGTGTCGACAACAGCGACGAGGCAGAGCGACAGCTGAGCCAGGAACTCCTGCGAAGTCGATATACAAAAGCAGCTGAAAAGTGCGTCACGCCAGTTGCTTCTCGTGTATTCTACCATGGCGCATCAGATGTTGGTCTTCAGTATGGAGACTCGTTTCGATTGATGAATAACATCAGATGGGACAACGAAGCCTCGGCTGTGGCGAGCATTGATCTGGGTAGGATGAAATTCGACACGACTAGTTTGGCTCATCCCACAGTACTGGATCAAGCCTTTCAGGTCCTTCGAGCCAGCTCAGGACAACAGCCTGTAGCCAACGTCCCCATACTGTTGGAGAATGGCTGGTTCTCTTCCAACATCTGGCGAACTAGGTCGATGAAATGGCTTTCACAGTCGACTCCAACTACCTATGGCTACGGGGAGCAAGGGTCTATACTCGCTCTGGGAGAAGATGGTGAAGTTCTATGCTCTATTGAGCGTGTGGTTACATCTTCTGTTTCTAGCGAGATACCTATGAACGAGAAGAAACTCGTTTACTCGATTGAGTGGAAGCCGCAGCTGAGTTTGCTTAGTCCAGACCAGCTGATGCGAACGTGCGATGCCAATGCTTTACCAAAAGATGACGGACCAGTTTCCAGAAATCACTCAAAGCTCTGTCGTACACTAGAGCTGGTTGCTGTACGCACCCTCAGAGGTATCGATGTAGCCCAAGTTCCTGTGGATCTGCGACGTCATGTCGAATGGATGGAACATCATGTCAGCAGGCTATCACCAGAACAACGACGGCAGGCAGATATCATGACTGACGACGAGGTCGAGTCGCGGCTCATGGAAGTTGACTCTGTTCTTCCAGCCTGGAAACTTTATACAACCTGCGCCAGGAAGTTGCCCGAAATCCTAGCTGGCGAGCTTGATCCGCTACAGGTCGTCTTTGAATCCGATCAAGCCGATATTTTCTACTCGCATTTATTCCATAATTTGTGTGCCGATGGTCGGCTTATTTACGTGTTAGACCTAGCCTCCCATGAGAATCCTTCACTAAGAATTCTTGAAGTAGGTGCCGGTACTGGGGGTATGACAGGACATGTCATCTCGGCACTACAAGAACGCGAGACACGCATTGGAGGAATGGCCTTTTCCGAGTATGCCTACACTGACATATCGCCGGCCTTCTTCGAGGCCGCAAGTCAGCGATGGCCTGATTTGCAGTCACAAGGCCGCATCACTTACAAGACCCTTGATCTTGGCAAGTCGATTGATAGCCAGGGCTTCGAACCAGGATCGTATGACTTGGTCATAGCCGCCAGCGTGCTTCATGCCACGCCATATCTAGAAGCAACTATCCGAAACGTACACAAGGCTCTCAAGCCCGGCGGGAAGATGATCCTGCTTGAGGTCATAAATCCAGACGACATCGCTACCAACTTCATGGCTGGGCTTGTACCGGGCTGGTGGGTTGCTCGTGAGAATTGGAGACCCCACTCAGCCGCTATACCTGAGCATCTGTGGGATAGGTGCCTGCGAGATAACGGTTTCTCGGGGAATGATTTGGTCATTCGTGATTATGAGGAGGATGAGTGCCACATCATGAGCGTCATCGTCACGACTGCGACGGAGTCAGCTGAGAATGCTTCTCGCCAGTTAAAAGCGGGACGTTTGATCTTACTGATTGACGATGATTGCTCTCCGCAAGAAAGGGAGCTTGCAGATCTTGTGCGACGCCGGGTGGATCCAAGAGGGAAAAAAGATATCGATATCATTCCCTTTAACCGCGAATCTCTGTCAAACTTGAAAAGTGACGATATTGTTATTTCTCTCCTCGAGTCCTGTGGCAACTCTTTTCTTGCAAATCTATCTGAACAGGACTTCCTAACTCTTCAGCGCTTGGTGGGAAAAGCAACCAATCTCCTTTGGGTCACGTCAACCAATATCGTCGATCAAAACTTCCCAGACTATGGCGCGGCGCAAGGCTTCTTTCGATCTGTTCGTGCGGAACAACCTGATACTCGATTCGTCACTCTAGCCATCGAAAACGCCGACAACCCTCTCTTGACTGCCGAACACATATCCAGTGTCTGCCACAAAGCGTTCAGTTCTTCTTCCCAAGAGGTTGAGTACTGTGTCCGCCAAGGTCTCATTACAACTGGACGAGCCATCCGGGACACCACCACCGACAACTCATTGAATTCGCTTGTATCTAAGCAGATAACACGAAAGCCTTTCTCAGAAGGGCCAGCCTTGAAGCTTTCCATTCGCATCCCAGGATCCTTGGACACGGTACACTTTGAGGAAGACGAGGCTCGCGTCAGAGAACTTGGCCCTTATGAGATCGAGGTTGAAGCCAAGGCCTGGAGCTTAGCTTCTGAAGACCTTAGCATCGCGATGGGTCATTTGCACTCTCGTGGGAAGCGTTTTGGAAACAACTGCTCTGGGATTATTACTCGCATCGGAAGCCGGTGTGACGGTACAGTCAGACCAGGTGATCGGGTAGGCATGATAACTCCTGGGTGTATGCGGCAGTTTCCACGAGCTCATGAATCTTGTGTTACCAAGCTTCCAGATTCATTATCTTTCGAGGCTTCTGCCTCTGTATCTACCCGAGGGCTAGCTGCTTGTCACGCCGTATTCAACGTCGCACGCGTGCAGAAAGACGATAGGGTGTTGATCCATTCAGCGGCTGGAAGTGGAGGGCTTATGGCAGTCGAGCTCGCCCAAAAGTTAGGCGCCGAGATATTTGCCACAGTCACATCAACAGAAGAGAAGCAGTTTCTGATTGATACCTTTCGGATACGTCCCGATCGTCTCTTTAACAGCAAGATGTTGCCCTTCTCTCAAGCAGTTATGAGTGGCACTCATGGTGTAGGAATTGATTTTATGCTTAATTTCGCTGGACAGGAAGATCTAAAATCATTCTCTTCTTGCTTGGCTCCTGGTGGCCGCCTGGTCCAGATCACCAGTGGGATTAACGCTGAAGACCTGACGATCCCCTCAGATCTTTTGAAGAATAATGTGTCTCTTTCAGTTATTGACATAATGAGTCTGAGCACCAAGGTCGTACGCCAGCTATCCCAGAAGATGATGCAGCTCCTTGCCGAAGGTAGCCTCCAGTTCCCTCATTCAGTCAAAACCTTCCCAGTATCAGATATTGCGGATGCCTTCAAACAGGTCCAAGAGATAAAAGGCCTTGAACATATCGTCATTGCAGCAGGCCCTCAGGATGTTGTGCCGGTAAGTAGACCCAACGGCACATATGCGATATCAACTAACGTGGCATGGCACAGCAATACATACAAGATCATCGCCAATGGACCTTCGACGGTAACTCCACGTATTTGGTGGCTGGTGGATTGGGTGGTCTCGGAAGAGCCATTTTAAGTTGGATGGTCAGCAGGGGAGCCAAACACCTTATAGTACCATCTCGTTCTGGTGCAACCTCTGAGGCCGCTGTACATCTGGTATCCGAGCTCACGTCAGGTGGTATTGACATCGTCGCACCAAAGTGCGATGTCTCAATGCGCGAAAGTCTTGCCGGCATGTTGAACTACCATGCTTACACCATGCCTCCAATCAAAGGCTGCATCAACGCTGCAATGGTTCTCCAAGACGCCATCTTCCAGACCAACATGACATTCCAACAGTGGGATCTGACAATGCGGTCCAAATTGCAGACATCTAGGAACTTGCATGAACTCCTGCCAAAGAACCTCGACTTCTTTATACTCCTTTCATCTCTGGCTGGAGTTGTTGGTCAAATGGCTAGTGCCAACTATGCAGCTGGTTGTTCGTACCAAGATGCGCTAGCCAGATATCGCATATCACAGGGACATAAGGCCATTTCACTTGACATCGGATGGATGCGTAATATTGGTATCATTGCTGAGTCTGAGGCTTATCAACGTCAGAGGCAGACGTCGAATGATATGCAGCCCATTGACGACACAGAGCTTCTTGCACTGTTGACTCTGTGCTGTGACCCTAGCAACCCACTTGTACTACCACCTTTGGCTAATGGCCAAGTCCTCCTTGGTCTCCGAACGCCTGCAGATATCCTCAAAGAAGGACAGCAACCCCCGCCAATCTTAGACCGACCGTTACTCTCTGCCTTCTCCTTCTTGATCGATGGAAAGGGGACTGAGGTTGGTAGAGCTGATCACGCTCAGAACGCAAGAGAAATATTTCAAACGGCTTCCGAGGTCGGGGAAAGACGGGAGATTGTCATACAGGCCATAGGAGCTAAGCTTGCGCGAACCATGTCCATCACACCGGAAGACGTTGAGCCCAGCAAACCACTGTCTTCATATGGAGTTGACTCACTGATGGCCGTTGAGTTGAGAAACTGGATCAACAAAGAGTTCAGTTCTATGGTTGTTGTTCCTGATATCATTGGTGGTGTGTCTATCGCTGGTGTTGCAGAAGTGGTCGTCGCGCGAAGTTCTGTTTAGATTATTGTCCCAATCCCGCAGCCTGACTAAGAACAGGGACATAGCCTGGACAAAGACTTCCACAGATTCCTTTACCTAAACTTAACCTAACCTAAACTTAGTCTAAGCCTGAGCATGACCTAAGTTTAATCTAAGGCTATCCTAAACTCTGGATATCTAGATACCCCCAGCTTCTCGTAAAATATCCTCTTCTCTCTGTGGCTGGCTGTCTATAACACCATCAATTGCAACTACACCTAAGCTTTACTGAACCCAATAAGTTGGATACCAACGACAACATAATCTTCACTCGCAACCCTTCTGCCGATTTTATCGATAAACAATTTCAACCCAGCAGTCCAACCCTCTATTTCCTCCAAGGATAGCTTAACGAAAGGTGGACCATGAATATCATAACCCCAAGCAGGACTACTCTTCCCATTTAGTGCAACAAACTGCAGCCCTGTCAAAACACCTTTGCGATCAACCCACAGCTGTAAAAACCTGAGATAAGAACCTCCCACGTTCCATTTATGTTCAGTATAATGTGGAGAATCGTTTAAATCTTGCTCACGGTAGAATCCCCTGTGACACAAGCACCAGTAGTTGTCATTGGAGCCCAGAGTATCTTTCGGGTGGGAGAATTTCGTTGGGCCGATGGATGATGTGGTGTTGTCGTCAGAATAGGTCATTGAAAGAGATACGAGAGGAATTTGGGATGAGTCGGTGCCATGGCACAATACGACTGTAATTGAGTCAATCGGCCTGCTGCAGTCTAACCATGATACCGCTGCTCCAGAACTTGGTATACTGCAGACTCTGACCCCTTCTCCTATCCCCAGCCACTGGTTGAATTCTCGGTACCCAAAGATATCGCCAAATTCCTGAACTCCTTCAGGTGGTGGTGTTGGAACCCATAGTCTGCCTTCGTCGTCTGTAGGTGCGGTTATTGGTCTTTCGAGAGATTGTCCATCAGTGCGAGTGAAACCACCGAAAACGACCAATTCTGTATTGGGAGTATTTCGGCCCGGCCAATGGCAGTAAATGCCCATTAGATAATTACTGCATTCTGGTTCAGGAAATAAGGCCGCATCCGAGCCGGCCACTCCCACGGACAGTTGGCGTTCTTTGTTGGTGACAAATCGAACAGCAGTCACAGTTTTGTATACACTCACGTAGAAGTACAGGATTCTTTCGCCTCCGCGGCCATCGATGGAAAAGTATTGCATTGCGTTTGTGTGGCCGATAGATCGAGTTGACCTTGTATCTCCGTCTTGTATACAGACCTCAAAGCCTCTGAATTTAACGTCTATACCAATTGCAGTTATCTTGCTCAGATCGTCCTCCGTAGTGCCAAATATCAATGGCTCCATGACGGGGTTGTTTTTGCCCAAGTCGTAGTATTCTTCATATGTATTCTCAAAAGGTGAAATTCGGAAGTCTAGAGGAGGCAATTCATTCTTCCAAAGGTGGCCTGTTGTGTCGAGGTCGTTGACTGGGGTCTCTCTAGCTTGTAAGCGATGGAGACTATCTCGTGGTGCCTTGTCCATAGGTTGGAAGATTAGTGCTAACTTCGCAATAGGACATCTGATAGCCCAACTGGCTTTGAAGCCAACGACGAACTGGCCAGGAGGGGGGTAGTGAATGCGCTGATCGCCTTCAGACTGGCCCACTTGAACTGGATCTCCTTCAGAAAAGACAAATTTGAGCCCAACGACCTTGCGTATAAGCTTTTGGTGATTGTCCTCGTCGACTTCTTCCTGGCTGGTAACAATCAATTGGGTAATCCAACCTTGTTTTGGAACTTGAACGTCTTCGCTCGTTGTGAAAGTCTCTTTTGCGCCGACGAATTGTCGAGTCCCATGTTCAGTAGGAGATATTTCCAGCCCCGCAAGTTCATCGCCGCTCGACCAAAAGACGGTAACAGTAGGTCGAGCCTCTTGAAGGTCATCAAACTCACTTATCAGACCAAGCCTTGAAATCACGAGATTGTCATCATGGGGATATCTCATGATCGGAAATATGGTGTTGTCGGCGTCGTTGAAAACAACAGAGTCGTTAATCACCTGCTGTTCAAGAGCCGATTTGCGAAACCAGTACTCTTCCAGAATTCTAGAGCAAAGTTCCCAAATCCTGTAGCGATTTCGAAGGGATCTGGTGGTGAAAGGATGAGCTAGATAGTCTCTGTTGATGATGGCTCTCATGGTCTTGTACATTTTGAACCAGTCCGTCTGAGCAATATCAAGATTTGGAATAAGTTCAAGAACCCATTTCATGTCAAGTAGAAACTTGTTCTTCCAGAAGCCATTGGAAGATGTCTCTTTGAAAGCGCTTCTTGAAGTAAGACGAATTGCGCAGAGAGTCTCATAGTCCAAGTTCTCCAGAATGTTTGAGACGAGTTCGGCTGGAAGTGAGCTCAGAATATCCTTCCCGGAGTCATCCGTCCTCAAAGAGATGACCTCAGACTCGTGGGACTCTTGAAGTTTCGAATGAGCCAATAGTGATTCGATGAACTCAGTGATACCTGGAATAGTTGTTGGTGAAGCTACTAAATATTCCATTCCATCTCCATGCCTCCAACACTGGTATTCCTCGTCCTGGGAAGTGGATGCATCTCCATAGTTATAGTCGAGACCTCTAGAAAGACCACTGGGGCAGTGAGGCTTGAGAGTCTCGTATACAGTATGAGGGTTGATCTTGCCTGGTCCTGCAGCTTTGTTCAAAATCTCATAGCAGTCGTTGTGGAAGGGAAATATAACTTTATATGCTTGACTATTGTCATACCTATTCAAATCCAGTCAGTACCTCGTCAGGTATATCATACTGTTATGCATTGCTTACACTCGGATAAAAGGCCCCTCAAGCTCAAGTCCACTGAACACAGAACTGTCTGGATCCTCGATACAGCACCAGTCGTTGTCTCCATAGTATGCAGGCGCACTGAAAGCGATTGGACTTTTGGATAGTTAGAGCCTGCTGGTTTTCTCGTCTGATGCTTACATTTTTCCATCAGGGCATTGTTTGCCCTGGCCGATGATGATCAAAGTATTAAGCCATTGTGTGCTTTTGTGCGTGGCTTCGTTCTCTTGGTAGTAATCCAAGTCGAGAAGACCAATGGGTGCACCGCAGATGGCACAATAGATATCGCTTACCATTGTTGAATGCTTGCTTGCTGTTGACGCTGGTGCCTATGCTTGGTTGGGCTGAAACCTGGGGTAAGTTGATGTACATGGGGTTATCGATAAGGGTGATAAGAGATAAGCAATCGACGAATCACCAGAGGCCTCTTTATACCCTAGATATAAAGTAGTTCAGTACTTTTAGACAGGATTTTATAGTAATGAGAAATATTACTTGGTTCTCGCGCGATCATAATGAATATCTCTTCCATGGAGGTCGCTGTCTTACTTACCTGTGAGTCATAAAGAAAAGATCTGTATTTCACAAGTAATTCCAACGTGCTCGAACTTTAATAAAACTATTGGAGAACTTGCTACGGAGTTATTGTGCCAATCAATATGCTATTTTACCACCTTTTATAGATTAACTTCTTTGTACATCTGGCTTTTGAACTGCTCAGACAAGAGTTGTGACAACTCGATCATGCAAAGCGAGTATCAAACATCAGGCATTTTACCCTACAGCCCAAAACAAAAGAGACAACTCGCCAAAGAGGGGTAGTTAAGTTGTAATCGACGATGATCAAGTCTTGAATCAATGCAATTGGTCAAGTACTGTGTGATTGTGCTGAAAACTTGCATTAAGTTAACCAGGGCTATTGAGATAGCAGATCCTATTGGAGGTTGTGCACTCCACCAGTCCCGACAGTCTGGTAAACGCTAAGTGCTTCGCCAATCATCCACGACAGCAATATTACCTAGTGGAGACTTGTTACTTCTAACTACTTTGGAATTAGTTAAGGGATTAAATAGCGGAATTGACTGTTGGTTGCTTGGGACTTTCGAGATTATTATTGTTACGACATTCTCGGAGACAAGGAAGTAAATCCAGTTGTTACCCTCTAACTCTTTTGAGTAAAGCATAAGCCCACTGGCACCATCATGTAGACAGGGATATGTGAAGCAAGGCTTATCTTGAGAATCAACCAACTTGCTTGTTTAAGCGCAAGAAAAGCTACAGGCAATTAGCAAATTTTGTGTAAACATTAATTGCTGCGGGGGTAATTTCAGACACTGTCCTTTCTCTAAAGTCCCAAACCACCATTCTCTCCTCAGCGCTACAACATCGTACGATGATCAACAGTTGTTGGTTCTGCATACATAAATTGGTTTAGTGTATTTCTTCAAGTGGTCAAAGCGTAAGCACACCGGAGGACATCCGTTGATACCCTTGCATTTCTTCATCATTTGGGCAATGGTCCGATCACATGAGGAGATTCTGCTGTGCGTGCTCCGCAGCTGAACGTTGCATAGATAGGTATCACCACGCTCATGTCTCGTAAAGGAATCGAACATGTAGGAAGAGGGGTCGTCTCTTGAGCCTTGCCCCTCTTGCTTTTGCTCCTAGACTCAGTTTGGCTATTGTTAACAATTAGTCTACGTGATTAATCACCGTTCCCATCAAAGCCCAATCCTAGAACTTAGTGTTAGGAACAAGAAGAAAGAACTGCTCATGGCTGTTGGTTGGTGAAGGGTGGTCTGCTTTTAGATCCGGTTGGGTATGCTGGGTCGTGTAATCCACCCACACTAAAGTCTAGTGGACAAGGATGCTGACATGGTTTAGCAAAAACCAGTAGCAACAGAATTCAGTGCTGGTTATATGTGAGCCATCAGTTCCCCCTGCTTCTCTCTTCTCTGATCTCTGATCCAATTCGGTTCCCATCCCATGGGCCTTCCATCCACAATGAGTTCCCATGCCCCCCCAGGCAGTCCCAATAATACCAAGGTTGCTACTCTATGGCAATGCATCATGCGATGGTACACTGAAGTCAATAGAATCAAGTCACCACAGCAATTCTACGATGAGCATTATTCAGCAATGCGAGATAAGTTCAATCATGAACTTCAACAGCTCATAGTGCGACAAAATGCCCCTGAGGAATATTCAAGACGTTCAGAAGCACTATTGCGCCATGGCGGGGCGATCAGAGATATGGAAATGCAGTACAAGCAGTCTATGGCATCGTGGGAGGAGACGTTCCGGGAGCGAATGGAGGCTGTCCATAAAGACCTGGCTTGTGGCTTGATTGAAGCTTTTGGTGATACTATTCGTGATCCTTCGGTTCAGGATAAATTCCGACAAGTTCTCGATAAACAGACGTCACCAACGTCGACCGATCCTGCTGAGGAAGTACCTATCCCACCAGTAGAGGCAAATGCCGACCCAACTGGGACTATGGAACCAGTTCAAAGCCCAACAGAAATGGATCTAGACAACACCTCATACCCAGCCGAGCCCTCTTTACAGGAATGTTCCTCGACAGAAAACCCAGGTTTTCAAGAAAACAGAACAATCACCACAGAGCCAACAGTAGTCACACAGAACGAGATCCATCAACAGCCGGTGACCTCAACTGGTCCGATAGCTTTACACTCGGGAGAAACTGGTAGTCAATCAGTAGAGCTGGGTCCAAAAGGAAATCTGACGACAGAAACTCAGGCACAGGCAGCAAACCCTACCGTAGAGACGAATCATCTTGTGGAGGAGATGAATACCTCAGAAAGAAGAACCCAGGACTCGATACCATCTCCAAAGACAGATATACTGCAAAACGGGATAACCCAAGTTACCCAACAAAAGATCGCACCGAGGCCTAGAAATTCCTCCCATGAGCGCGGAGGCGATCGGAGTAGTGTGTCACCTAACAGGAGATCAGATAGATATTCACCTCCAGCACAGCCTCCCACAATATCTCTTAATAATGGAATGAAAAGGCACCAGACTTCAACAACGGACGAGCAAGAAACCAAACGTGCAAGACACTCTGGACCTCCCCCAAATCTGGCAAAAGGAAGAGTCATATCCTTTGATCAGGTATACCAGAACGGAAACGCCAAAGTCAAATACATAATAGAGGAGTATCCTCAAGAGTCTGGACAGTGGTACATCCTAGAGTGCAGAGAACACAATACACATTTCGTCAAAAGCCCTTTGAAATCAGCCCCATCGCATCTTGCCACGTTTCATGGCATGTCAGGGGAGTACTTTCGTGCGATTCAACTACTTGGCACCTATGTTACCAATTGCAATGCAGAACTGGCAGAGAAGAATAACGAGATAGCAAGAGAGGCATTTAAGAAAGGCCTTGGAATGCCGTCGAGGAGGGTAAACGAACCTCCATTAGCTGCCGAGGCTAGTGTTGAGTGTGATATTCCATCTCAATATGAAGAATCGAGTCTCATCCCTGTGGCGGGTGGAATATATGCTGCCAAAGATCCAAAGTTTCATGTTGGATGGCTCTACCCGGTTCTAGTCCTCCCATGGACCAGCTTCGACCATTTCACTTGGAAAGATGCCTTACTGCGTCTCACTCCCTCTTGCTATCTCTACCATAAGAAACTCGACCAGTACCCACGAGGATGGGCCGAAGGATATGAGGATGGAGGCCCCCGAGTCCAGGAAAGGCAATACCCCGTTATATACTTTGACGGCAGACCATTCCCCGAAAAAAGCGACGTTGGTTGGATTCCCCTCTCAAACTTCAAACAGTTTGATCCCAGCAACCCTAGAATTGCGCATCGCTCGTCGGTGGCCGATTTCCTTGAAAGTATAGATCCACGTTTGATGATCAAGCCCCCCCATCCTGCCCCGGAGAATTATATTGTTATTGAAGACAGTGATGGTGAGGAAAGCCAACACCCTGAAGCTGCACCTTACTCGAGAACGAAAGGGAATATCGACCAAGATGTAGAAGGTGCCTCTCGCCCTCAAACTCGCAGCCAAACTCAAGAAGTCGCATTCGAACTTCGAACGAACTACTATCACCTGGCATTCGGAAAACCAAGACTTGAGGCTCCGTCCGTTGGTGGGAATTCACAGGTGGCTGGGTCAGCAGCCCCTGGGAGACAAGCTGATGCTACACCAACTTGCGCCACCACAGGTTCTGTAGAACAGGAGGGAGAGAAACATATGAACACGAGAAAGATGAACTTAAGAACACATGGTTCCCAGTCGCAGACTAGTTACGGATCACCGAGGGTTGTTGATCATGAGAACCTGGTAACACTTGCAGCTGAAGCTCGGGCTGCTATGATGAGCACATAAATATGAGAATTGAGTTGGATGCGAGTGGCCCTTGAACTATAGTTAGTGCCGCACAAAAGTGTATGAGCCCTGTGTCCATGATCTCCTGGTCTTAAAACCTTAGCCTAAGCTTAACCTAAGGTTTACCTAAATTTGAACTCAACCTAGGCTACGCGACCTAAGCCTATCATAAGCCTATACCATGATTCTCCTGGGCGTCTTTGCCTCCCGAGCGAACCACCTTGAATCCTACACTGGCAGAATTTCAACCCAGTACTCAATGGAGTCCTCCCTTTTTGTTTTTTGGAGTTTGTTAATACCTGCAGAGTTTACGACTTGTCTTGTGACAATACTTGCAGCATCTACAATAGCCATGATATTCCCACTCTTTATGAGTACACCATCGATCATGAGTACGCCACTGCCATGCAGTATCCTCCTCCTATGGCTACCAACACCATGCATGCTAGGCATCTGTGAGGGGGATAACTATAACCCTTACTGTATAGAAGTGTGTACTTCAGAAGGTTCAGGGCACATACGTTTCCAAGACATAGGCTGGGAAGGGCCAAGCCATGGTTGGTACCACGCTATTAGCCCAGAGTCAAATATCTTTGATGGATCTACTGCTGTTCCTGGCCAATGCGCTACTCCATTGTCTCGAAACTACTGCGAATATACGACGATTACAGATCACGCTGGTGTTAGGATCTGGAGGGAAAGAAAAGAATCTGTTACTGTGAAGGATCCGTCATACCCCGAGGAACAAAAGGCCGACGAAGAGAAAGGACAAGAAGGAATTTACTCCTATACAGAGGAGAAGTTTAGTTTGAATAACCTTGAAATATGTAACTAGCTTTTGACAGAAGCGCAGCGTAGTTCCACTGTTCAACTAAGCTGTATTGAACGACCGACAATGTGTCTCCTTCTAAAGATGGCAGAGAAAGGAGCAAGAACTTTGTAATATAACGAGTGACGAAAGCTTGATTCATATTTCATCTGTTCAACCGTATTCGACGTAGCGTTGTCAGAGCTCATCGATCAGGCTCTTGGATCGCCGAAGATAAGGTGAGCCACACAGTGGTGTCGCGGTAGAAAACCACTTAACAACGGCCACTAACCTTCTTGCAGCAAAGAGGTCCTTGACGATTTTCCGTGGCAGCCCACCAACCATTATCAATGGTCGTCCCATCGCACCACTCCGAAGTAGTAAATTCCATAATGAGGCCTCGATTGCCATCACTCTTGCAGTCCCAGCTGAATTTGAAGCAACTTATGTTATCCTTGATGCCGTTGCAAAATGCATCTCCGGCGACTTCATCGCCGATGTCCTTTCCAGTGATTTTCCATTTGCGTGCGTTTTGTCCACCTGGGTTACCAGCATCGATAACCGACCAGGTGCATGTTTGGTCATTGGCTAGGACCAAAGGAAGAGCAATAGCGAGTACAATTGCAGATTTCATGATTGAAAATGGTTCTTGGTTATGAGTTGGGGTAGAGGGATGATGTTGACTGGAGAGATAATATTGAGTAGATAAATGATATGGTTCGTATGCTCTGATTGCGTATAGGCGGAATAGTGAGTGACTTGCTTCTATGCTTTTTCTTCAGACTCGCGACAGACTTTATAGTTGTTCATAGTTGTTCAAATAGGTTGTTCATTTAGCCATGGTTGATCATGGCTGTCATACACGGGCTGAAGGATCGCCCACGAAGGATTTATATGCTTGCTGCAGATGTGTCCCCACAGGTGCTACAACATGACCGGCGACAATACGCACGTCTGATTTTATCGGTCTCAGCAGAATATAACTGGTTCAGAGAATCTTGCGGATTGCACGAATTGTAGTTATTCTTATCCTTATTTATACCCACTAGTGACAAATCAGCGCAAAGGCGACTCAATCATTCATGAGTCTCTGGATCTGCCGATAAGTAAAAATATCCGTCCCGGACATAGATGCGGCGTAGGAAATATTTAACGGCCCTTTTGTTGGTTTCCAAGCCACCAGATGCCAAATTGTAACCCAATAGCTTTTTTTCAAAAAGCCTTACCCGCATTATTTGCTATTGAAGAATTTGACAATATTAATCATAGAGAAATATTGTACCCTGCGATCCCACCAATATACACCCACTCTTGCCAAGTATATGTCTGAGGAAACACAGCTGGGAGTCAATTTTAAACGTTGTATGCCGCCCCGCTAACTGAGGGAGTAACAAAATGACCCATTTCCACTACTACCTCCTCATTGATGCCTCCACGATCAGCGCAGACGATGCCATCAAAAGACTTGGCTATGAGACTTATGCCCTGGTTTGGTAGGAGGATTTTCAATGACTTGGATGATGGTCTGAGTTGATGAGGAAACGACGTCCGAGCCCTGAACCTTATGTTTAACACGTGTGCTCAGAATAAGGGCTGTATTCAACCCCTCAATCATTTGGTTGTGATACTTATGCCTCGATTCGGAAGGAGGATCTTCAATCATTTGGCTACGCGAATTATGCCGCAATTAGCGAGAGGATCTTAAAAATCGTCTTGCGGAACAGTGTGCTATTTAGTCATCTGTTTCTAGGTTCAAATCCCTCCCGCTGAAAGTTCGAGATGTCCAACTCATGGAAAAGCGCTTGGCAGTAAACTGCAAGTTCTCAAAAGTTTCTAAGCAGTCTTGGGGACTGCATCGAACGAATTCTGAAGGAAATAAGAAGTCACGAGTGAGGGGTTTGTGTCAAGAAATTGCGGAAGACATCAAGGTTTGCCATGATGGCCTCTTTATACAGCCATTTATTGAAGAGCTTGTCGATGATACTGCTTGTAAAGTTGAGCACTTACCAGAGCTATACCAGAAGTATAGTTGTAGGACACAACGCTGCGGAAACCTGATTGCGAAGGTGTCGCAGGATCGTGTTACTGCCTCACAAAGCGCAGAGTCGCCTGAGAATCCGGAAGAACGATTGTGTATTAGGACTGTTGAGCAAAACCGGATGCTTGACTCATGGGAGGAAGTGAATCCGCAAACCAACCATTCCTTGGAGGGTTCTAATCATCTGTACCACTAGGCAGGACGCCGGCGGGATGGATCAAGTTCCTTATCTCCAAGCTTAGGGCTGGCTTGACAGGTCTTGACGAGTTGAGATAAAAGCCTAGGGTAGAAAGACGTAGGGCCTAAGTTCATAACCATCCTAGTGTGCGGACTATTTTCTGACCCACCTGACATCCTGCAACAGAAGCCAGGCCTCCCACGTGGACTGTTCCCTACCATGAGTGACGTTGTTCTATTTGAATTCAAACTATCCTTTAATAGGTAGGTGATATAAAGTGCTAGCATATGCCAAGTGTGCTTACTGCCGAAACCTTCCGGTTTTAGTTCATGGCCAGCTGCCCTGATCAATCCCTTTTAGCCTCCCAGTCATATTCCCAGACCTTTGATCCATCTACTACCAAATCATAATGAACAAGGAATCGTTTCTCATCACTCGTGTCAAATGTGACTCTACCAAACTTTGACGTTCCCCATGGATGAGAATGAATTGAGATATCAGTCTGCTCAATCTCCTTATGGAACCGGTCAAACGGTTCATAAAATTGGTTCAGCGGCGAGGTAGAGAACTCAATGACTGGCTTATCCCCTGGGTTCTTGGCAGGAAACTTTGTCGTAGCATGTTCATGACGATCCTAAAGACAGGTTAATACTTTATCCAAACTGATGGGACATTCCAGCCCTGAAGGCTAGAGAAAATGCAGGGGAACTTACGCCGCTAAGGATGACAGCTCCACCATTCTGCATCATGGTATCCAGGATGATCTCCCGTTCCCACAGAAATCCAGACCAGCTGTCAGCTGAATCAGGACCCCTCCAGTTCCTCGTAAACGGGACGCTACTGACTACCACTTTCCAATCAGATTCCGTCTTGAGCCAATTCGTCAACGCTGCTAGCTGGTCGGCTCCCAGCATAGTCTTTTCTGGTCCATCCGTCATGGCGTTTTCGGACCGATACCTTCTAGTGTCCAAAACGAAGAAGGCTACACCTCCATGTCGGAAGATGTAGTAGGTTTTGCCGGCGCCAAATTCTGATGGTGGGTTTGCGTAGCCGTGGTAGTTCCAGAATGGTTGCATGGCTGTTTCGTAAAGACCTGTTTCATTCGCCGCCCAATCGTTGATGATTTCATGATCATCATACACGTGCAGCCATGGTAGTGAGCGAAGCTGAGGTGACCATGAAGGAGAGGCGTAAACTTGGCGGTAGGCCGTTGTGTAAGCCTTGGCGTCCCAACCAAGAGGGATAGGAAGATCAATGTAGATAAAGTCGCCGAGGAAGAGGACCATGTCGATTGGGTTCTCGGAGATGTAGTTACTCAAATGCTCGAGTCCTTTGATACGTAGACCGTGATCTGCAGGACTGTAGGGGTAAAAGGGCTTGATGCAGCTTGAAGAGGCGAGACTCCAACGTTTTACGCCACTATCAGGCTTTGCCAAGGTTCGGAAAGATCCAGTATGGCTAGCGTTGGTAGAGTATGTGTAAGAGGTATCAGGTTTCAATCCCTCGACTAGGAAGGTTCCAGCAAAGTCAAGTTGCTCACTCAACAGGATGGGCTTTAGCTGGTGGACATCATCTTGTCCTCCACTGACTGTGATCTCGACATAGTCAGAAATGGGTGCTCTCACTACAATTCGAGCAGTTGAAGAATCGACATAGCCAACTCGAGAGAAGGACAGATCTTTACTTTGATGAAGGAAGTGACCACGGAAGAGGAAGTCGATAACAGCGCTCAGGCAGAATAAGTTGATCAAGAAGCCGACGAGGGTTGAGAATGGTCTGGTGGTATCAATGAAGCCAAAGAATGGAGCTGCACCAGGTCGCCTCTTGAGTCGAAGCTTATTGTAGTTGACAAGGAGGAACTGGGCTGAAAAGGCTGCAAAGAATAAGGCAGCGCTTCCATAGATACGATCTAGATGTCTCTTGCCAATGGGATGCTGGTACGTGTTAGTGATTCTGATACCCGTGGCGAGAGTGGCAAAATGAACTTACGAATCGAACAAACAAGATACACGAATATCGCAGTGTCAATGAAGCCGCTGCAATAACAGCGTCAAGGACACTGACCAAGGTTGAGTGACCAGCCATGATGATTGCTTACAAGTCTACAATATCCATCACTCGGTGAAGAGTTTTAATTCTAATCTTGGTGTTTTTGTTTCGAGCTATACTAGCGTCATTTCCAATCCGCTATATTTTCGCTTTTCACTGTGAAATTTCAAGGATGTTGATTCAGAATGGTCGGAGGATGGAAAACAAGTGGACCCTGAATATATGTAAATTGACTTGTAAATAAGCTTGCCTAGCCCACGTGCTATCTAAGATCCACTTCCCGCGGAACCTAACTGCCGGAAATAATGGATCCTTTCACCGTTAGTGGCACCATTAATATATCTTGGCCCGGCATACAGATCCGACTCGCAGGTTGGCCGACGCCCACGTGCTTTAGTACTGTATCCAAGTCGTTACTCATCAATTCTCATTACTCTTTTTCATCGATCGGTAAACTTTGGGTAGGATTTTATCCAAGCTTGTTAATGCTACTGCGCCAAAAGGATCATTAACCTAATGATCTTTTGAGAATATGTATCGGAACGACTCAGTTCTGAGTTTAACGCGAACTGAATTATGGATACGATGGGAATCCCAGCTGTTTGGAACCGATTATGTAGTATTAGTAGTATTGCGACGGTAAATTGGAGGAGGATATATAAAACCCCATGATCTCCTGCTGTTACATCAAAAACCTTCTTGTCGATCAACAACTTTCAGACTTTTGTTCTTCATCATGGCTGACATCGATAACAAGAACGAGATGCCTGCTGACAAGACCCTTGTGGTCGCATCTGATGAGAGTGTCTCTGCTGAGAATGACACCAATGCGCTGGCTCAGCGAACACCGGGACAGATCGATGTCTTGGTTCAAGGTGTTGCGCTTTTCTCCGATGGTTACAACATCCAGATTATCGGATACATGAACACAGTCTTGGCCAAGCTGTAAGTCACTATCCAATCTCCATGCTAATATGACTCGCTAAATGATGTTAGGTATCCCAAGCAGTTGACAGCCGACGTCAAGACCAGACTCTCCAACTCTATCCTGATCGGTGACATCTTTGGTATGCTTCTTTTCGGTCTCTGCATTGACAGATTTGGTCGACGTGTTGGTATCTACTTGACAACTTTCTTTTTGGTACTGGGTATCATCATCGCCACTGCTGCTCATGGTGCCTCCGTTGAGGGCATGTTCTGGATGATGGTTATTGGTCGCGGTGTTGCTGGTGTTGGTGCTGGTAAGTTTTCATGGTCACTCAGGGATTGGTGAGTTTTCTGACTTGGATCAATAGGTGGAGAGTACACTGTTTGTACTTCTCAAGCTGTTGAGTGCGCTGATAGTACACCCGCTATGCAAAAGCGACGTGGTATGCTTGTCGCCGTTGCTACCAACGCTGCTATCATCTCCGGTTTCGTCGCCTCCAGCATCGTGTCTCTGATCGTTATCGCTGCCTACGGAGGTGTAGCTCACGACGGCATCTGGCGTATTTGCTTCGGTATCGGTATCATCGTAAGTCTACCCCTCCAATCCATTGACCTCCCACTTACCGTTACCAGCTCCCTCTTGGTATCTTCTTCTTCCGTCTCCGCCTGATGGACTCCACCCAGTACGAGAAGCATGCTATTCAGAACAAGATTCCCTATATGCTCGCCATTAAGTACTACTGGAAGCCCCTTCTTGGATGCTGTTCCGCCTGGTTCCTCTACGATGCAGTCGTCTACCCTTTCAACCTTCTCGCACCGACTCTCGTGTCCGGTTTCTCAAGCCACCAGACTATGCAGGAGTCTATCGGCTGGTCTGCCCTTGTCAACTTCTTTGCTCTCCCCGGTGCTTTCATCGGAGCTTTCCTCATGGATCGCATCGGCCGTCGTCAAACCTACGCTCTCGGCTGGTCCATCGTCTGCGTTTTTGGTTTCGTCATCGGAGGAACCATGTACCCTCTCAACTCACCTTCCGCTTTCCCCGCCTTCGTTACTCTCTACGGTCTTTTCCAAACTTTCCTCTCTGTCGGACCTGGTGACTGCAACTTCTTGGTCAGCAGTGAGAGTTTCCCTACTCCGCTCCGAGGTCATTTCCTTGGATTCGCTGCGGCTATCGGAAAGGTCGGTGCTGCGGTTGGTACACAGGCGCTTAGCAAGTGTCTTGCCAGCTTTGACGATAAGCTTGAGGGCCAACAGGTTGTCTTCCTTATTGGAAGTGCCATCTCTGTTGTTGGAACTCTTTGTGTCTGGTTCTTGATCCCCAACCATCCCAAGACACTTGAGGAAGAGGATGTTCGTTTCAAGGCCTATTTGGAGAAGAATGGCTATGACACTAGCCAGATGGGTCTCAAAGCTTAGGTTTAGGTTTCCACACGAGGCCCATGTTGGAGGTGCAAAGAAAAGAAAGGCATGGATCTTTGAAACAGTCAATCTTTGTACACTTATTAATACCCCATAGTTCTACCGGGCTGGGTCACTAGCGATCCTAAATGTCCATGGCTCTTGTATCATTCTGTCATCTCAGAAATAAAAGTCTGTCTTTACTATGATCAAACTCTTTGATATGACCCACTTGTAATATCTGCATTAATACACCTCGCTTATCGAGAATACTTGTTTACTATCTTAAAATGACACAGATCTCATTTAATGGGTCTGGCAAAGGCTTCTTGATACAAATATTGCGTGGTGCTACTGGTGTAAATTCTTGTTGTGTTAATGCTTACCCTGTATTGTTAATGACCCATAATTTCCTAGCGAATGAGATGTCTTCCAACACGGGTGCTGTTGTTCCGAAACCTGATGACTAACGTGGGGGGCCGTTTTCGTTTCTCCACCAATTTTCAATTTGAACCAGAGTTGACATGACATCAACAATTCACTTTCAAAGACAAAGAGCGACTGCTATTTCCTGCTTGATGAAAGCCACTGCGACTATTTTCTCTCACTTAGAACTGCTTGACAACTAAGAAAACCATCTTTGAAGCGCTTCTCCCTCCAAATACTTCTCACTCGACTTTGTTATGATTCACTCATAACAAACACGAATCGCCCACCTCACGAAATGTCTTTATCAAAATATCCCCACCGTCTACCGACATCTCTCATTTCCGGAACGATCGGAAAGCTCCCTGTTTTCTGGCGTCCCATCGCAATCAGCAGACTAGAGAATGAGGCCAAAAGTCAAGGAGTGCCATTTGAGACACTAAAAGCACTTACCGAGCACTTCGGCTATCTTTTGGGCGTCCGTATAAACAGCAAATTTGTCAAAATAGTGTAAGTGCCCGTCAATGTATTGTAAAGAACCAATTCTTATAAATATGTCTAGATGCGGACCGCATCAAATGAGCGAGCATAAAGGTTCGAGGAACAGGAAATATCTGGATCAAGATCATATCACTGTCGCCTCGAGAGGGGGACCCAACGCAAGATGGATTACAACGTCTCACATCTATCTCACTGGGCATAAAGAGGGACAATCAAAATACGACGATGTATCAGTACTAGGCGAATGCGTTATGATCAATGGAAAGGCCAGGGACGGCACTGTTCGATTATTACTTTGCCGACGACTGTGCCGAGGAGTTTGGGCCATGGCATGCGATCCCGAGAGAAACCATGAAGGAGAGCCAGCGCTGGATACGCCCAAGCAAGACAACAGCGAGGGAGAAAACAGCGATCCAGTGATACAAGGTCCACGAGATAGAGGGGAGAAGAACCCCGAAAAGAATCACAAAGCAACACTGGAAAAGAGCACGGACAAGAGAGAAAGTAGCAATGAAAAAATGAGCGGTCGAGCGTCGGAAGCTCCACGAAGCATGGAGGATGGGAACCCCAAGAGAAATCACGAATCAGGACCGAGAAAGACTACACCCAAGCAAGACAAAATTCAAGAAGGACACAGGGAGAAGAAAAACAACAATTCAGTAATGAAAGGTCCACGAAATATGGGGGATGGGAACCAAAAGAGCAATCACAGATCAGGCCCGAGGAAGGATGATTTAATGAGAGCAAAGAGAGAAAACAGCAGTGAGAAAAAGAGCTATCGATCGTCGGAAAATAGACTAACCCGCAAAGAATCCTGGAGCGTCAAGAGCTTGGATAATGAAAGCCTTGTGCCTACAAGAGCGAGTATGAATGATTTTAGACGCAGGTGATTGAAACATTTAGTGGCACATCATCATCGGGGTGCTTCGACGGGGGATGGTATGAAATAGGTTGTCAATAACGAATGTACAATAAGTGTAATATAGAACATGACAACTGAATAATGATGGATGCTGTTAGTAATGATCCATGTTGGAAGAGAATACAGACGAATGACTATCTCTCAAGATAATCTACTGCCATGCACCTAATCATCGACTTCCTCAGCACAGCCATCTTTTTTTTTGGGAGGCGGAAAAACGGTAATCCTGATCTTACTCACTAGCCAAGTCCTAATGATTGACCCCGAAAAGATCTCACCGAGTCAGGACGGATGAGTAATCTCTCGTTTGGCCCTCCCGAAGGATGGAATTATGCAGATAGTGGAATGAATCTCATTAAAATGCGCAAGGACCTTGTAGAGTGAGAATGCTGACCTTTGGTATTGTGGAAAGGATGAAAACGGGTTGAATTGGCTATTTCGAAGATAACGGATCACCCGACCTTAGCATTTTCTAGTTTTAAATGACAAGATGAGTTTGTGGCGTAGCTATCAAGCTCTTCTTCGAACTTTAAATCAAGCAAATATTCTTTCATGGTACATACCCGACTGTGTTTTACTGTCAATGCAAGAGTAGCCATGGGTTGACTATTCGTCAGATAATGTCTGACTCAGCACTCATAGTAAAAGCCAACTGTCAGCTCAGGTGCGTTCTGACGCGTGGCTCAACTCTATCATATCATTGATCTCACCTACGTCTCAGAACAATCTCCAAGCGTTGAAGATGATTGCCTCCGAGGATCTACTTCGCTGTATAGACATCATGTCGTCATCGTTACATGAGGATATGTGCGGTCTTCAGATACCTGGAACACTTCTTTCCGACATTAAACAGGAGCAGATCGACGATTTGATATCTCAAGATCTTGCAGAATCATGCGAATTCTGGGTTGACCATCTTCAAGCACTGGATGAAGCTGATCGAATAGAGGTTGGTTTGAGAGATGATGGACGTATCCATCTGTTTCTTGCTCAGAAGGCGTTATGCTGGTTGGAGGTAATGAGCCTGACTGGCAAGACGAGAGAGGCATCCATGAGAATCGCCAAACTGGACGGCATGATTGATGTCAGTGGATAACTTTACTTTGTGAGATAGGAGTGCCATTAACGTGCTCGCAGCCTTTCGATAACCCAAGATTGGTTGCACTGACGAGAGATATCATGTTCTTTGTACTCAACAACCGGCCAGTCATTGAGCAGGCACCGCTGCAGATATACGTCTCTGCCTTTCTATTCAGCCCTCAGAAATGTCCAATACGAAACCTCTCCCATTCAAAAAGAGTAGATCTATCTTGGATCGCTGAACGACCAGATACGAAAGATGAATGGAGTCCTCTCCTTCATACCCTTGAACGAACATATAGCGCGATAGACGGACTTGCATTTTCTCCAACTGGAGATCTGCTTGTCTGTAGTTCCCAAGATAAAGAAGTCAGCCTGTGGGACTGTGCCCGCGGTGAAAAGAGTATGGAGTTCAATGTCTCAGCTTTACAGGGAAGTTTGGCCTTTTCAGCAAATGGCAGGTTCCTTTTATCTGCTTCTGGTTTCCACACGGCTTATGGCAGCCCATTGATAATCCTTGACCTTCTTAAAGGACAGATACAACGTCTCGGAGATAGCCAGGGGTCTATCTTTAGAGCCTCCTTTTCTTTCGCATTTGCCAACATAGTAACATCGGTATCCCGAGATGGCATTATCCAAGTATGGGACATCAATGAAGGGAAAGAGACATCTAGATGTGCAATCCTTGACCCGTCAGAACTGGCATCTTCGCAGCTAAGAATTTCCGAAGCCGTCTTTGGACCTGACAGTACGTTCTTGATACTTATAACCGATCAACGTACCGCTATCCAATGGGATCTGAGGCTCTCAACGGCGGTGAGAAAGTTTGACGTTCCCGACGGAGAAAGCATCAGTTCGATTGCGGTATCAAGAGATGGAAAGACAGTGGCTTTCGCATTCAAGTGTGATAGACCAGGAGATGGAAGTCAGAAGGGAATGAATGTCCCCACCTACACTCTACGAGTATACAATCTCCAGTTAGGTGATCTACAAGCCGAGGTTCCGTATGGCTTCCAGCCGATATCTTCAATCGCATTTTTGTCTCCATCCGATAAAGAGATAGCGCTGGTTCTCCCTGGCCGAGGTATTGAACTACTTGATGTTGAGGATTGCGCCATGAAGGGACGATATCAAACACGAGACGGAGCCTTGCATCTTGCTATCTCTCCGGATGGGAAGGTACTGGCAGTTTATGGACGATCTGGAGTCATCAGCATACTAGACACAGCAGCCATAATAGGATCTCAGATGAGAGAGAGTTCTGGGACCTGCGAATTTGTCCATTTCCTTCCATACGACGACGACATGGCGCTTATATCGTCCTGGACCGAGACAAGTCTCTGGGACACCACAGACGGATCTAAAGAAACCATCGACATGGGAGGCGTGGCAATGATGCAAACCTCTGATGACGGAATCTTGTCTGCTTTAACCACACGACATGGAGAAACACAGATCTGGGATTTACATCGACAGAAACAGGTTCTCCAAAGTCTTGGAGAAATAGATCATGTTTGTTTCTCAAAAGACAGCAATCGTATTGCTCTAGCCACAGGCTATCGTGGAATCCATATCAGAGATACTGCAACGCTCGACGTGTTGAATTCGTTTAAAATCGATCGAATTTTGGCCCTTGAAATCTCGCCCGATGGACAAGCTGTTGCTTGGCAGACTGATAGAGACAATGAGAAGAATACGATTGAAGTATGGACTGTGGGAAAGAAGGAAAAGAAGTTACTCAGCATTTCGTCTTCTGAATATCCATGTTCGATTACCTTTTCACAAGATAGTCTCTGGGTTGCTTTCTCTGGACAGTTCCAAACTTCAAAGAGCCAAAGACCAAAGGTGGTTCTAGTTGAAGTGAAAACAGGCAAGAAGAGTATCATCTGTTCGGAGGAAGAAATCAGATCATTAGCATTCCATCACAGCGGCAACATCTTTGCAACCGGAACCGATCGTGGTCAAATAAGCGTTAGAGAGACGAAGTCCTTATCCGAGAGACTGAGGCTTCAAGTCGCTGGTACAAGAGGACAGGGCTACTTTTTCGCGGGTTTGGATATCTCATCGCAAGAAAAACTTGTCGCCGTATCACGTGTAAATTCTGGGATGAATGCCAATGTTCAGATGTGGGATATCACAACTGGCGAGGAGCTTAGCAGATACTGTATTGATCTTGTTGCTTTAGGGCTGCGAGATGAGTTTCCGAACGTTCCGATACGAGATTCACTGCGTTTCTCAGAGGATGAGTTACTTCTCGAGTACGGCCACGGACAACTCCCACTTCCCTGCGCGATGAAAAAGGTCAAAGCCTATGAGAAGGAATATGAAGCCGCGATGAGATGTCTCTGGATATCGGGGGATTGGATCATGCAAGGCTTTGAGAGACTGGTCATGCTTCCTCCGTCTTATCAAACTGGCACGGTTGCAGTACGAGAGGACAGAATTATGCTTGGTCAACAGGATGGTCTACCAGCACTTATCAGACTCGATCTGGATCGGACACCAGTGTCAACAAACATGTGCAAAGGATGAAAGGACGTTAAAAGTTAGTTCAAGTCAATCTCCATTAAACTTCCCAAATAGTAAGCTGCCAAACTGCCCTCATCCTACTATCTCGAACATCGATACATGGGTGGTCAATTTTCTTACCGTTTTAAGCAGTAAACTAGCAACTTTTCCTCGGTCCTTTTATCAGACGAATCAAAACCCAAGATCTCAGCCTCTTATCATCACAAGCTTTCACTCTGACAAGGGTTCTCCGCACGGGAATGATAACGGGTGGATACAACGTAAACAGTACTGGCGAATTAAATGTGAGGATGTCTTCCCCGCGTATTAGTGTCGGCGATTGGTGATGGTGGCTGATCTTACATGTGCGTACTGCGTAGTCGTGCGTTATCGATCGGGGTTTATAAGTGTAAGCTGATCCCCATGAAGAACTTGTTGTATATCTCCAATTATCTTCTAATAAGACTTTTGCAATGGATATCAAACCAACTACAAATCTCGATGATTATCAACTCGCCCAACTGGGTCATTCCCAGTCCTTCAAGCGCAACTTTAGTCGCTGGACAATGCTAGGCCTCGCCTTTGCAATTCTCAACTCATGGACAGCTCTCGCAGCATCACTTTCCCTCGCACTTCCATCAGGTGGACCAATCGCAGTGATCTGGGGCCTCGTCACAGCGGGTATCTGCAATTTATCACTTGCAGCCAGTTTAGCAGAGTTTTTATCTGCGCAACCAACTTCTGGTGGACAATATCACTGGGTTGCAACAATTGCACCCAAGTCGCTAAAGATTCCACTCTCTTGGATTACGGGATGGGTTAATCTTAGTGGTTGGGCTTGTTTGGTTGCGACGAATTGTTCATTATCAAGTACCCTCATCATCAACATCATTTCACTTCAAAACCCGAACTACGAGTTCCAAAGATGGCATCAGTTCTTGATTTATCTCGGTATCGCCTTTATCGCTTTCGCCATCAATGCATTTATGCACTCTCTTCTGCCTCGCATAAATGGCCTTGCCCTTGTTTGGAGTATTGCTGGGTTCTTCATTATTTCTATTACAGTCCTTGCGTGCGCTGCGCCGGACTATGCTTCGGCTGACTACGTGTTTGCCACCTTCATCAACACAACTGGTTGGCCAGATGGTATTGCGTGGCTTCTTGGTCTCTTGCAGGGCGGTCTTGGACTCACTGGCTTCGATGCTGTTGCGCACATGATTGAGGAAATTCCGAATGCTGCCAGCGAAGGGCCCAAGATTATGCTGTATTGTCAGTATATCGGCATCTCAACCGGATTCCTGTTTCTGATCGTGGTTCTCTTTGTCTCCGGAGGCATCGTCAACAACGATACCATCATCAAGTCCACTGCCGGCCCTTTGCTCGAGATCTTCTACCTCGCCACAAAGAGCAAAGTCGGTGCCATTTGTCTGCTTATGTTCCCCCTTCTCTGTCTAGTCTTTGCCGCTATCGCCGTAATGACAACCTCATCTCGTATGATGTTCGCATTTGCTAGAGATGGTGGACTTCCGGCCTCACGTATCTGGTGGAAAGTTCACCCAAAGCTCGGAGTCCCAATGAACGCATTGTATCTCAACGTCGCTATTGTGGTCGTTTTCGATTGCATTTATCTAGGATCGACAGTTGCTTTCAACGCCATCATCGCCTCAGCCGTCGTGGCTCTGGGTCTCAGTTATGGTATACCCATTGCTCTACACCTTGCACGTGGTCGGACTCAGCTACCCGAAGGAGCTTTTAAGTTGCCCAATTGGCTTGGATGGACAGTTAACATTATTGGACTGGTGTATACAATTGTCACCACTGTGCTTTTTCTGTTCCCTCCAGCACTACCAGTTGATGGTACTACTATGAACTATTGCGTTGTTGCATTTGGTGTCATTGTTGTTATTTCCGCTATTCAGTGGGTCGTGGATGGAAGGAAGAACTTTGAAGGGCCACGGATCACCATAGGAGAGGGTCATGCACCAGAAAGGGGCGTTGAAGAATAATTGTCATAGCTTCAGTCATAAGAACGAATGTTGAGAATTGCTTCAAACAAGTTACATAACACATAAACAGATACAGATGATACTTCATCATCCTCTCTACAAGTCGCACTACCGTCATAACTCCGAACTCTTGCATCATTCCCTGGCCAGCTTACGACTGCTCTCGCACAGCACTATCAGCCTCCTCAAATGAGTCAATCTGATAGGAGCTAAACTTTCGTGCAGACACATTCTTGGCAAACATGATATCCAACTCCTCAAAGGTCCTGTTTCTAGTCTCAGGAAGACGGAAGAATCCCCAAAGGAAGACCAAGAAAGCAGTACTTCCCCAGACAAAGCCAGTATAACCTTTGAGGTTCCACTCAGTGGGGTTCATGAAGTAAGGCTGCAGAACGCCAGCGATGACTGAAACAATGTAGTAGCCGTTTCTAGCGAGGCAAATGGTCTTCTGTCTCAGTCTAGTGGAACCAATCTCGGCGGGAAGAGCCCAGCCGAGCTGACCTGCGGACAATTGGAAAAGGAAGGTCCAGACAAGAGTGAGGACAGCTTGGGTCATGGCGATGGTGTTGTTCTCGGTTCGTGTGTTGAGAGCGCCGATGATGAAGAGAACGACAGCCATGGCGAACATACCATAAAGATAAGCAGTTCGTCGTCCGACGTATGGCATGACGCAGAACCAAGAGACAAGACAAGCGAACAAAGCCATTCCGTTACCGCCAACGTTGAGGTGATAGGTTGTGTTTGAGTCGAGACCGATCTGCTGGAAGAAGTAGGTTGAGTTGTAGGCAAAGTTGAGACCGGAGAGAACCTGACCAGCAAAGCAAACAACAGCGATCTCAGTTCGTCGAAGCTCAAAGCTCTTGAAGCAGTCCCAGTATGATGTTCCAACGGACAACTTCTCCTCAAGACCATTGGTGTAGACAATGAGACCAAGAGCATCTCGGAGTTGAGCTTGAGTATCGCGAGGTCGAAGTCGAGCGAGGTTCTTGAGGGCGTCTTCGTGTCGTCCAAGTCGAACAAGGTGCCAGGGAGTGTCGGGCGCAAAGCAGAGGATGGGGATCAGGAAGACAGGCCAGAACCACTGAAGGGCAAAAGGAATACGATATGCCCAAGGTGCTGGCATGTTGACAAGACCAGCCATGATACCAGCCGAAATAAGCTGTCCGATAATAAAACACATGTTTGTCCAACTCGTCATATAAACTCGAAGCGACATGGGGAGGATTTCGGAGGCGTAAGCTGGTCCTGTAGTCGCGAATACACCCCATGGAAGACCACAGAGAATTTGACCGATAAGAAGGACTTTCGTATCCGGAGCGAAAAAGGTGATGAAGATGAAAGCACTAAGTGCAATCAACGATCCAATAAGGACTCGAATATGTCCAAACTTGGTAACGAGATATCCATTGATCAACGTTCCAAAGAAAGATCCAACACCAGCTGCATTACTCAACCCAGCTTGCCAAGGCGCTGAAAGTTGATAATTCTTGGTAGCTTCATTCCAATGACCATAATGTTTCGCAAAAGCAGGATAGGCATAAAAGTTGGACAAGAGATTAGTGTCATATCCTTCCATGATAACACACATGGAAACAACAAGACACCAAAAAAGAGTCCAAGGATATCGCTTCACTGCTTCAAGGGGAGGTAGGTTATGTTCTGCTTCGGCGCCGAGACGAGCTTGGTCTGTTGTTTCGTGGCCGATGGTTTTGGCTACTGATGCTTCAGCATCGTAGCTGGCGTGGGAGACGGAGGGATCGAGCTTTTCCTGAGCCATGGTGAAGTGACAAGTGATAGAGTGATGAGGATGCGATTGAAGGAAGGATCTACAACCGCATCTTGAAGGTTATATACTGGAGAATGTTTGTTTAAAGGTATTGGTTTCCAATCGGTTTGCATGAATGTCCCCATGGGGAACCGAAAACCGCCCCATGGGGGTTAACATGACTGCATGAATCGGGATGGAGGATGAAATAAAAGCGCGCAAGAGAGGCGAAGATCGCAGTGGTATGACATAATAAGTTGATCTACTGAAACATCTAATATCGAGTTTAGTGCTTAATTTATTCTGTCAGCATATCCTAGTGTTGAGTGTATTTATGAACCCACTTCACTTGGCATCACCAAACCCCGAACATTACCCCTTTCAGTCTAGTCCCTCTTCTCAAAAGAAAACCTTGTACAACGCTATACGGAGCAATGGCCAGTTTTTGAATGGATACCCCTCATCTTTCATCACTTGATATATCGGACCGAGACAGAAACCGATTATATCTCCATTTAGTCAATTTCACACCTAAAATCCACATCCAACTACCTATCCACCCATACAGCAGAGAGAAAAGAGAGGGAACAATGGCTAGCACCCCCGCAAAGAGAAGCCAGGTGTGCGACAACTGCCGATTCCGCAAAGTCAGATGTGATCGTGGTCTGCCCTGTAGGAATTGTCACATCGGGGATCTCCGTTGTCAATATCGCCACAGTATTCGAAGGAAGGGTCCTAAGCAGGGTCAAGGCCGACGACAGACCCAGCTTAGACAGGGGATGGTTGGGGATGGGCAGTTTCAGATACTTACCTCGGTTGCTCAAGTGCCAAGCTTGGAGAGTCGAGGGTTCTCACCGATACAGTCACCGACTGAACAGACGGAAGTTGTACAACCTGATCCAGAGATCGAAACACACCCACAGCAGCCAGTATCACAACAACATCAAGATGGCTCAATACTCGATCCATCAGACCTCTGCAAACGCATGTCCACATCCCTATCAGCTCACATCCGCCTCTTCCAACGCTTTCTCTACCCAATAATGCCCGTCGTCGACGACGACATCCTCGCCGATGCATCCCGTCTAGAAGATCTACCACCATCACGCTACGCCCTGATCCTAGCAATATGCGCAGCAACACGAATGCAATTACGAATGGATAAAAGATTCGATGATTCCGAAACAGATCTGAATTCCGAAATTCCAGCAGAGCCACGACTAACAGGGGATATACTGGTGAATCTTGCTGAGAATTCACTTCGTCAATATAGTGTCATCGATGATACGAGTCTTGATTCAATACTTGTTTCGTTCTTTTTGTTTGCGAGTTATGGTAATCTAAATGATGAGAGGCATGCGTGGTTCTATCTGAATCAGAGTATTACGCTTTCTCAATCGCTGGGTTTGACGAGAGAGTCGGGGTATCATGGGCTACCTGATGATGAGAGGGAGAAAAGAAGACGTGTTTTCTGGCTTCTCTTTGTTACAGAAAGGTACATTCCTCACACCGCAATTTTACCTGAGAAACTAATACAAGCAGAACATTTGCCCTGCAACATCGACGATCCGTCATGTTACGAAGCACCGTCAAGAAACCCCAAATCGTCGACTCAAACTGTCCCGTCGTAATGCACGACTTTATAAACCATATCCGCCTGTTCGAATCTCTCCCATACTCTTTATACGAATGGCAACCAGAAGGCGATGACCAACGCTTTGATGACTTGAAGCTAGTACATACCATCAACGATAAGCTTTGCGGCGTACAGCCTGATCAGTCTATTATCGAGAGTCAACGATTCGATACACTTATTACACAACAATGGTTGAGAGTCTCAATGTGGAGGATTGCCTTTGGACAGAATCCTTCTTCGGCGTCGGGTTTTGGATTGTTACTCCCTCCGGGATTACCGATGGATGCTGGGAAGATCATCATGTCGGCTTTGGGATCTGTTGGAACCAAGTCAAAAGACTGCCATGGCATTGGAATGGTGAGAAGAATGTTTATAAGTGATGTTGTAATCTTCGCTGACACTGATCTAGGAACAAAAGCTCTTTGACGTCGGTGTCAGTCTCGCCGATACAGCCCAGCTCCCAGGCTGTACCTCATCTGCAATCGACAATGGCCCTCGCGATTTACTCTCTGTTGTTATTCACGCTTTATCAACTGTCCGTGGTACACAATCACATCTATTGCCCAACCTTCTCAAGCACTCAGAAGCCTTGTTTGCACTGGCTGATCCAAATGCTCATATTGATGTGCAGTGGGAGATGCCAGAGATAAATGATAGACCTGCGATTGTTGAAGAACTACCGGAAGAGAATGATGAGGCGGTTGATCCTCTGGCTTGGGTTCAAGATGGTAATTTGGATCTGTTGGACTTAAGTACACCTATTGCGACGACGAGTTGGGAGGATGCGGCTATTTCGTGTGGACAGTTCGAACCAGATATTGGTCTGTCATTCGATTGACCCCTCTGGGTTATTTTATTCTTGCCTGTATATCCTTGTATTCTAGCATTCTTTTTCCTGTGCTATACTCCCAAATTGCTCAAATACCCAATCCTATACTCTATTTCACATTTATACCTTCTCCAACAGAACAACCTTGCTATCATAGTCTGTACCAAATCGATACTGGATTCCACCGTTCATCAAGGTCGCACCAGAATAAACCTCCCCACCATCAAGCTTGTACCTAGCATTCGGATCAAGTCCAGCAAGTCGAAGTAGAGGGAAGTTGAGAACAGTAGTAGATCGAATTTGGAACGCGAACAAAACAGCCTCACTTCCATCTTCCGAGACAAAAAGGGCCGCTGGGAAGTTGGAGTCTTCAGGTAGGACCAAACGCCACATATCGCCCTTAATGATGATTGGGTTGATCCTCTCAGCCAGTGCAATAAGTTCTGGAATTTGAGCCTTGTCTTCTTCGGGTGTAACATCTGGGTTCAACTCGAATCCAAAAGATCCTCCCATCATCGCAACATGTGCTCTGAAGCGCATAGGAATTGAACGTCCTGTTAAGTCGTTGGGCGAAGAGCATACGTGCGCGCCCATAGTTGAAGGCGGGTATACCAAAGATGTACCGAACTGAATATGAATGCGGTCATAAGCATCCATGTTATCAGATGTCCAGACCTGCGGGAAATATTGCAAGATACCAGGGTCAAAACGGCCACCACCAGAGGCACAACCTTCCCATAGGACATTGGGAAATCGAGTGGTGAGTACGTCGAATACACGGTAGATTCCAAGCATATAGGCGTGGTGGTTATCAGGCGTTGGGCTTTCATGCATAGCTCGGTTGTTATCCCACTTTATATAGCTGATAGGTACTGTCTCCAAGATCTTGGATACAGAATCAATGATGAAGTCTTGTACTTCTGGGAGAGCAGCATTCAAAACAAGTTGTTGGCGGGTTTCGCTGCGAGCGTAGTCCCCTGCGCTGAGAACCCACTCGGGATGTTGTTCGTAGAGCTCAGATTTCTGGTTAACCATCTCAGGCTCCACCCAGAGACCAAACTGTAGCTTCTCATCTGAGTCCTTGACTTGGAGCTTGGTAATACTCTGGGCAAGAGAATCCAGACCATCGGGAAACCTGTTGGGGTTGGGCATCCAATCACCCAAACCAGCGTGATCATTTACCCGAGGATGTTTATCTCCAAACCACCCATCATCCAACACAAAGAGCTTAGCACCCAACTTGGCTGACTCTTGTGCTAGTTTGTAAATAGTCTTATCATCAAAGTCAAAGTAAAGACCTTCCCAACTATTCAATAGAACCGGTCTCGGCTCAGCGACCAACTTGCTTCGGATAAGGTTCTGACGATACAGACGATGGAACTTGCGGGACATCTCTCCGATACCGAGGTTGGAAAAGACAGAAACGCATTCTGGGGACTGGAGTGATTCGCCGGGTTGTAAGGGCCAAGAGAGTTGGCATGGGTTCATTCCAATGATAGCGCGGGTTAAACCCTGGTGACTCTTTTCAACTTCGACGTTGAAGGAGCCTGTGTAGACGAGGGAGAAACCCCATGCTTCTCCGTGGGATTCGGTTGTTGTCGGGGAGATGATTGAGAGGAATGGGTTGTGATAATGAGATGAATAGCCAGTAGTACTTCCGAATCTTGACAATATTAGCCATGAACAAATCAGTTGGGATGACAACATACCCTTGGACACCGTACTCAACCTTTCTGCGAGTCCTGTTACACTCTCTTGTCCACTCGCCCTGCAACTGCAACATCTCATAATCCTCATGAGGAAAATCCACAGAAAAACTGGCCAACTTCTCAACAACAATCTTTTCATCGCTCTTATTAATAATCTTCACATTTCTCACGATCGCATCAGAAGCCGGAAATATCGAATACGATAAATCAGCCCCCACAGAACTCATCTCATCAACAAGATGAATTACCAAGGTGGAAACATCCTCATCTAAACCAAAAGTACTGGGCAAGTTCTCTAGGGCAGGTTTACCCTTAGTGACGGTGTGAGACTTATACTTAAAATCACACACAGTGAATCCCTTGGCGTGTTTGATATGAACAGCAGGTGTGCGGAAATCACCACGTCCAAGATCAGGGAATTCGCGACGAAGATGGGCTTGGGTTGACCAACCTCCACCGTTTGATTGGATCTGAGCGATGGGGTTTTCTGTTACTGGTGCACCGAAGTGATCAAGAAGAAGATCGCCTATTTGAGAATCGACATGGAAGCGGTAGGAGACATTTTTGCCGTTGAGGGCGAATGAAGTACCGTCGACGACGATTGCTGGGCAGGAGTTAGTCATGAACCTAAGATGATGAGGATGAGGGGGAAAACGCACGGTCGGCTTTGGGGGTTGTTTGGAGGATTGTCATCGTGGGTAGTGTGATAAAGTCAATCAACAAGAACAGAAATGCGACTTTTCCTGTCAATCAAAAACAAGACAATTGCTCTCTATTTAATATGATATTTATTCTTCATGACCCCCCGCACAATAGAGTTGTGTCATGGACTGAATTCCGAGCATTTCCCCATGGGGCTAATCAAGCTCCGATCAGGCGGGGTCTTGAGACATGAAAGCATAACTGGTGCATAAGATATGCACTGTTGTGCCGCCTACCCTACAATAGCTGGCTCAGTGTAGCAACGACAAGCGGTATACTGTCAGACTGGGCGAATGATAAGACAAAAGAAAAGTGGAAGGGAAAGCTGGCCGGTCTGGAAGTGTTTGGACAGTCTAATTCTGCTACTATGTTCGAAGCTGTGCTCATCAATCGGGGAATTAATGGCGCATTCGGGGTTAGGAACAAAACTTCCTCTCAAGGCGGTGTGTCACAGTTAATTGGAGTGAGACAAAGAGGAAAGCTGCGAGGAGTAGCTATTTGCAGCGTAATGAGTAGAAGATATGATTGTTGAGAACCCTAGTGTTTCTAAGCACGTTGGCCGAAGTAAAATTATTTTATCCTTTCCTTATTATACACTGTACGGAAGTTGGTGATACAATCCGACCTTGACTAATAATTTTTCCTTACATAATCCACTATATAGATATGCGCCTTGAATACCAAATTCGTGACCTAGGCATTTGTAGAATCCCAAATGAAAAACAAGAAAATTCAGTAAAAAAGGTGTTCATGTTGAGTCTTAAATATAAAGCATACTTCTCAAACTCTAAAGTACGAAATCAATACACTGCTGGCTGATTCCCACTGACATGATCCTCTTTGACATGGCGTTCCTTAACACGATGTTCCTTGTAGCGATCACGTACTTCATGAAAGGCAGCTGTGATGGCGTGAAGGAGACTGCAAGCATTTAGTAAGTCTCAAATAAATAGAAGGACGTCATTAGGACTTACGTGCTAATTATCGCAAGAATGAAAGTGCCCCAGGGTAGGTTACAGCTCTGGTCCCTAGAGGTCGCGTTGGTTCCAAATGTGTTTGACAGACCCCGAGTTTTGTAACAATGTCTCGGACCAGCGTCACCGCCATTCGGACGCGTAAGAACAGCCACCGCGATGAAAGCCCCAACAAAAGCAAGGTCAAGTAATACCCAAAGCCAGCGAAGCCATCTAGGGCCGCCGCGTTTGAGCAGTAGTGACATCAGCATAGCGATGAGGGTGTACAATACAGCAGCGGCAAGGATGCCTTCAACAGCGCCATAGGAGCTATTAACACCGCGTCGTGTTTTGATCGCGTTGACTAAGTGATAGACTTTGCGAAGACGAGCAGAGAAAATGCCAAGGGAGATGATAGCAGAGAGGAATTGGAGAATGCGTGTGAGACGAAGAATCCAGCGATAGATACGGGAGTGTTTGAGCCTGTCTGGAACAAAGCGCGTCAAGAGACCGGTTTCATCTTTACGGTCATAAGTAGCGCCATAGTCATTGGGATTTTGGGCAATACGGTCGTCGTGGTGAGCCATAGCGATTGAGTTGTTCGAGTACCCAAGATACCAGGATGTAGTTGGGATGGAAATAACACGGCGGGGTTGAGTACGGAGAATATATAGACATTGTTTCGGTAGATCAGCAATGATTGCCTTGTTTTATTCTCATTTTCGGATCATAATGATGAATTTTCGCATTGTGCCTACCGAGACGTCATGCTGAGGATCGGGATCACAAGCCCAGCCGTCATCGGCGTCATTGACATAAATATGTCACAATCGTCATACAATAATATTTCAAGAATAATAGCTTACCAAGAAAATATTTTTACTCATTTACGATCACCTTGCTTTTGCTCACAGTAGTTAGCCGTGACTGCAAGCGCAATTGGTCTGGACTAGATGCTCCGGATCGCTGCCGAATTGCTTGGCGTACGATTGACGGTGTCACTAGTGACGAGTTCTTGACTCGGCATTTTGGAAACAGGATATTTTCAGACCTGCAGTAGCTCAACTAGGATGCCGATCTTTGCAGCCAAGGTCACTGCTCAAGTTCGTGGCACCTTGGAGGGCACTGTATAAATTATTAGTGAGCGTGCGCTTAATGGCTTAGTTACATTAATGATGACTTGTTATCTGAAGACCTTGTTAAGTCACTATTGACGGCATTCAATGAAATAAAGCTCATAGAAGAGAGAATCAATCTGGAACTTAACTGCTTATTTGTTATCTGCAAGACTTGAAAACTGTGCTTTTTATTATTCTGCTAAGTTAAGCATGCAGTATTTAGTACTTCTTGTAAATAAATAATAAAGAAAACTATTTATAATGCAGAAAAACCTTTATAGAGTAAATAAAATATAAAAGAGAATGCTTTACTTATTAAGATATCAGTGCATTATTTGCTATTATATATTGCCTCTAGTTGTGTAATTAAATTATTTTAATTTTGCTGTATAGACCTAGACCTGATAGCTGTTAGAATATCTATATTAAGTGAAAGGCATATTACTAGATATCTTTTTTACAGTAATATCTTAAAGAAGAAGGAAATATTAAACTATGAATAAAAAATCTTATAGAAAGTATACTATAACGCTTTATAAATAGATAGATTTCCGGAACAAGACCTCAACTTTACTAAGCTGTAGAGTAG